>FXXK01000783.1:0-27436 GCA_900184695.1 Betula pendula | reverse complement strand
TCATTTTGAATGTTTTGTGAAATTTCTTTTTTCGTTTGTGAGACTTATTTGGGGTTTTTTAGTCATTTTTTTAAAAGTGTTTTTTCTGCTTCCGAAAATAAAAGGAGACAAAAATTTATTTGATTGTTATGCAGAAAAAGAACAGAATTATTTTCGTAAGATAATTAAGCATTAAACTTAATATAAATTGATTTATTTGATTATTATGAAGAATCTCACGCATAGCGCGGGTTATAAAATGATTTATTTGATTATTATACAGCCTAATACTTACTAAAGTTTCTCACGACGACGCTACCATTAATTTTTTTTTTTTTAAAAAAAAAAAATCACATGAACCATGTAGGTTGCTATAATGAAATAAAAACTATTTCAAATCACATTTTACACAGGTTGATGTGACATATTTTTATGTGGCTTCATAAGTCGGTCATTTTAAAAAAAAAAACATAAAAATAAAAAACCACTTAAAACATACAACGTAGACTTATGAAATAAATATAAAAAATAGTCTTACTTTTCTTGTTATCTTCACCTTGCGCTGCATTAATAACACAATGCATGTGGACCATGGTTGCCATTGGTTGCCATAATAACAGTGTTGAAAACCAAACCAGTGACCAGTGGTGTATCTAGCTAGATAACATTTATATTTTTATATTTTTTTTATTAAAAATGACACGTATCGTCATGTTATTGGTGTTGACATGACACTTAACAGAATCCATCAAATATTTTGACAGAATTTGACTCCAGAGATAAAATTGTGTTTTAGACCTACTACAAGGACCTCTAAATTAATTCATTTTTATACTACAAAGAGCGATTTGTAATTTAGGCTAACCACATGAACTGATTTTGTAATTATCCCTTAAATCTATCTCTTTCTATTAGCTTTAACTTTTAGAACAAGTGGTGATTTTATAAAACCATCACTTATTCCAAAAGTTTAAATATATAGAAAATAATAAATTTCAAGCTTTAATTAATATTCTAATAGAAACCACATCGAAGGTTTGCATTTTACTTGCACAAAACACATTAAAATAAGATAGAAATTAAAACATGGAAACACTAGATCATGAAATATGGTTTCTGCAAACACTACTCAAATAACGATCTATAAAGCTTGTAATTAACAACTGAATTGATTTTATTATACCAACTAACTAATATCATTTTCAAAGTCTAGATTGAGTGAAAGAAACTATTACATCATATTCATAGTAAGTAGACTAAATCCATGACCAGTTGTAGCCTGAGACACCCGGTTCAACGACCATTTTTCAGGATTGAATCAGTTGTAGACATGGAAGGTTCAGAAGCGACGATAGAAGGAAATGACATTATGAAATCAGATGATCCATAACTTGTAAATGCACCAAAAGCACTGTCATGCGATAATTTAGGCAGATTAGCATCACCATCCAACAATTACATCACTTGCCTCATGCTTGGCCTATCTGCTGGCGTTGCATGTGAGCAAAACAGGCCTATTTTCAAAACCAATACCATTTCCTCCACCACATAATTCCCTTCCAATCTAGGATCGCTAGCATCAAGGATAGCTCCTCCTCTCCAGCACTCTGCAGATACCCAATCAACCAAAATCACCCCTTCAGGCTGTAGTTATATAGGCCTCCTTCCACAAGCTACCTTGAGGATGAAAGCCCCAAAAGCAAACACATCTGTGCAAGTGGTTGCCCTTCCTGTTCTAGTAAGCTTCGGAGCCAAATAAACCATAGTCCCAACCAAATGGGTGGTTTGGGGATTGGTGCCGTGGTTATATAATCTCGCAAGGCAAAAATCTCCTAGCCTTCCATTTAATTCAGCATCTTATAGACAATTACTTGCTTTTACAACTCGGTGTAGAACAATCTGTTCCTACTATTCATGGAGATAAAGAAGGCCAGCTGCTACACCTCTAATTATTCGAAATCATTGAAGCCAGTTAAGGTTTGCTTTTTCATTGCTATACAAGAACTTGTCAAGGCTTCCATTGGGCATATAATCATACACTAAGACGAGTTCCCCCCTTCGCCCACAATAGCCGAGGAGCTGCATCAAGTTCCTATGCCTCAGCCTTCCCATGCTAATGATCTCAACCACAAATTCCTTCATTCCCTGTTTGGAATCATGGGAGACTCTCTTTACTGCAATTTGTAGATTAGACGAAGGAAGTATTCCTCTATAAACCTTTCAAAAACCTCCTTCTCCAAGAAGCTGTATGTCTTTGAAACCTTTGGTTGCTTTGTGGAGATTCTTATAGCTGAACCTGTGGGGACCATACTCCTCTTCCCAATCTTCTCGTATTTCTTCATATTTCTTCCTCCTCAAAATGTAAGTAGCTTCGGTGACCGTTATCAACACAAATGCTACTGCTATGAGAGAAGTGATCCTGGTCATTAGGCTGGTTTCGCTCTTTGCCCCTGTCGTGGAAGTCGAGGAAGTCTCGAAATTTCAAGGCTTTGTGCTGGTCCACTTTTATTAAAGCTCCATCCAAGAATGTAGTGATCACTTGCAAGTGTACCTGAGGCTGAAGAGAAACCAACATACATCGATTCCAATAGAATTTGAGATATGTTGATGGGTGTTGACAAGAGAGGCTTGTTTGGTTTTGGGATTGTGGTTGGGGCAAGTTTTACAATCAGTAACTTCTTTGCTTCATCATAGTCTATCCAAAGATGCATTGGATTCCCACTCATGAGCTCCAAGCTTATATTCTTCCTTTCCTTATTGGAAAAATACGTTGCAGGAGCTGCTTTAATTGATGTTAGGCCGTTCACATCGATTCCCACATGGTTTCTATCAATATCCCCAAATTCAGGGTTCTTAATAATATCAAGCTTGATGGCCAAGATGTGGTTCGAAGGAAGGCCGTTATTTGAAGAATTGATGAGTCCTAGATACTGATTTGCTGTAGCACGGGTGAAGTCCCTTGAAGGACTGATGGTGAAGGCAATGCCATGACCATCAAAATTTTGCACTTGAGGAACCATGGCAAACACAAAGTTTGTAGAAAATGAAAAAGATGAAGTTGTGTGGAATTTTATAGGAAATTGGTAGAAGGCATGACCAGTTTGTTGGTATGAAATGTTGGTTAACTGCAATAGACCATTGCGGTGGATTACTGCGATTCCATCAAGCTGCAGCTTGGCTTGAAGGAAGCCATTGCAAAAAAATTGGTTTTCGTCTTGAGCAAGGGCCAGGGCAATATTGGAAACATAGAGAAGTATCAAAAGATGAAGTGATCTAAGAAATGTAGCCATTGGGTAAAGAAGGAAAAGTAGTCTTTTGGATTGTGATTCAAAAAGTAGTCTTTTGGATTCTAAAGCTTACACCAGCCAAAATGTGAACATCTAGTTCCCATAGTCATAGGGAATCAACCACTTTCCCTCCAAAGAGAATAGAAAATTGACTAAAAACTGTGATTAGGAAAACAACTTTTCAACCTCTTCCTTTGGATGGTTTAGATGTCATTACTCATCATTTATTATTTCTTTTTGAAGGACAATAGAAAAATGATTCTTCCAATGCCTTCTTTTCATTGCAAGGACAAAAAAATAATTGTCGCAATCTTATCACCATTTGAAATCAATATTTTTGTTGAGACAATATAATTTTAAGGATTCCAATAAAACAAAAAAGAGTAGAATAGAAAATAATACAATCACACAAGATACTAAGATTTAATTGGTTCGTCTTAACAAGCCTACATCTATTGACAAAGACGACCTGAAAATTCACTATCAAAAGGATAGAGTTCAAAGAGTAGTACAGTGAAAATCATTCAATCTTAAAAGCCCCAATACACCTAAATCTTACGCACCGAATAAAAGAGAATTAAAATACAAAAGAGAAAATAATCTCTTAATTCTCTAAAGGGTACTGTATTTAGGGGTGGCAATTTTTGATACGACCAGCGAACCTGACACGAAAACGACACGAAAATAGCGGGTTTGGGTTTGGGTTACTGGGTTCGGGTCAAAAACCGGGTCAACCCGTTTATGACCCATTTAGTTAACAGGTCAACCCGCGGGTTGACCAGTCTAACCCGTTAAATTTTTTTTACACATAAAACTATTAAAAACTAAAAAGTTAAAAACCTAAAATTTAAAAACAAAAAACCTAAACCTACACTGAGTCACTGACCCATTAACTTTTTCAGACTTTCTCATTTTCTCACTTTCTCTCCTCTCTCAATCTCTCTCGCACGCCGCTGACGCCGAGCTCAGCAGCTCCCTCCCTATCTCCATGATTCCATCTCTCTCGATCTCCATCTCCAATCGACTGAGCCGACTCAATCTCCTTCTCTCTCTCATGGTCGCCGGCGGCCGATCTCCCTCTCTTTCTCACGGCTGCCGGCCCGGTGATCTCCCTCTCTCTCACACAGCCACTTGAATGTCGATCTCCCTCTCTCACGGCCTCTCCGTTGATAATCCCCGACAATCTCTCTCTCTCTCTCTCTCTCTCTCTCCGTCTCGCGCGTCTTCGGTACGTCTCAGTCTCTCTCTCCACTGCTCGTGTCCAGTTCGTCTTCGGCATTCCTCATTCCCTCTCTGTCTCACGGCGTCTCTAACTCTCTCCATCAATCCGTGTCCGTCGTTTCACAAATTCACAGAATCATAGTAAAGTTTCAAGTCCGAATCTTTCTAGACTTTCTGACTCTCTCATTCTCCTCCGTGGGTTGTGGTTGATATACGGTTCGGATCGGGTTTACCCAACCTGGAAGACACGACCCGACAACTAAACGGGTTGACGGGTCGTGTCAACCCCTTTTAATAAACGAGTCGTGTTCAGGTTTGCACTAAACGGGTTGGCGGGTCAAGTGGGTTGACCCGAACCAGACTCGCCAACCCGTTTTGCCAGCCCTAACTGCACTTCAAGTTACTGCAAGAAACTGAAGTCTCTCATTTTTCTCTTTCTCACGAAGGTACTGCCTTGCTGCCTCTCATTGCACTGAATGACCGAATATGTCTACTATACATAATGGCTAAGACAGTAAAAAAAAAAAAAACTTCTCCAGGTAGTAACTTCTCTATGAAGAATTCTGCGAGAGAAACAAAACAAGTGAGAACAAGAATTATACGCGAGGCCCACAATGACTAGTGAAAAGCAAGTCACTACACCACAAATCTCCACCTTGACTTTAATTTCATCAAGTCCTTACTACAAGTATTCTCTTGACATCTCCTCCAATACCTCTAAGGATAACCACAAACTACATGTACCAACCAAGTCTAAGCAATGCTTGAACTTGAGAACCGAAATTGGCTGAGTTAACATATTTGTAGGATTTTTCATTGTACCAATTTTCTTCAATGTAATATCATCTTGTGTCACAACCTACCAAAGAAAATGATATCTGACATCGATGTTCTTGGTCCTCTCATGGTATATTTAATTTTTGGTCAAATGTATTGCGCTCTGGCTATCACAAAACACAACAGTCTCATTATGCTGCAAGCCCAGATCACTAACCAAATCTCTCAGCCAAATTGGTTATTTCACTACCTCTACCGCTGCCATATACTCTGCCTCTGTGGTGGACAAAGCAACTGTCGACTTTAATGCCGCTTTCCAACTAATAGCACATCCTAAGAGAGTAAAAACAAAACCTGTCAGAGATCTTCTCTTATCTAGATCACCAGCATAATCTGAATCGACATACCCATTGGCACTAAAACCAATACCATAGCCTCTGTTGTATACTAAACCAACATATGTAGTTCTCCGTAAGTACTGCAATATCCATTTCATTACCTACCAATAAAACTCGCTCGGATTCCCCATGTAGTGACTAACAACACTGATTGCCTATGAAATATCTAGACGAGTGCACACCACAGCATACATGATGCTCCCAACTGCACTAGAATAAGGAATACGTGACATGAACTGTTCCTCCTCATCATTCTGTGGTGCTAACGCTGCTGAAAGTCTGAAATGAGCGACAAGCAGAGTACTCATTGGTTTAGAATTCTGTATACCAAAGTGTTCAAGTACTTTCTGAATGTATTTTTTCCGTGACAAGTACATCTTTCCCGCTTATCTTTCCCTATGAATCTCCATCTTTAGGATTTTCTTCGCAGCACCCAAATCTTTCATTTCAAACTCATTACTCCACAAAGATTTCAATCTATTAACCTCCAACATGCTTTTAGCAACAATAAGTATGTCATCCACAAAGAGCAACAAATAAACAAAAGAACCATCTAACAATTTTCTCTAATATACACAGCTATCATAGCTACTCCTAGAGTNGTACTTTCTGAATGTATTTTTTCCGTGACAAGTACATCTTTCCCGCTTATCTTTCCCTATGAATCTCCATCTTTAGGATTTTCTTCGCAGCACCCAAATCTTTCATTTCAAACTCATTACTCCACAAAGATTTCAATCTATTAACCTCCAACATGCTTTTAGCAACAATAAGTATGTCATCCACAAAGAGCAACAAATAAACAAAAGAACCATCTAACAATTTTCTCTAATATACACAGCTATCATAGCTACTCCTAGAGTAACCATGACTGACCATAAAGCTGTCAAAGCGCTTGTACTACTGTCTTGGAGATTGTTTCAAACCATATAGTAATCTTCTTAACTAACAAACATAATCTTCTTTACCTTCAACAATGAACCTCTCTGGCTGATGCATGTAGATGGTTTCCTCAAGCTCACCATGTAAAAACACTGTTTTCACATCAAGTTGTTCAAGCTCCAAATCAAATAAAGCAACCATGGCAAGCAACACATGAATGGAGCTATGTTTTACAAAAGAAGAGAAAATTTCATTGAAATCCATACCTTCTCTTTGACTACAGCCCTTTGCCACCAAACGTGCCTTAAACCTAAGCATCTTTAACCCCTGGGATCCCTTCCTTTTTCTTGAAGATCCATTTACATCCAACAGTCTTAGCGTCCTTAGATAATTTCAGCAATTCCCATGTCTAGTTCTTATGAAGAGATTCAATCTCCTCATTCATGACAACAACCCATTGTATAGACTTACTACTTGTGACAGCTTCTAAGTAAGTGGAAGGCCCTTGGACACTAGTGCCATCTGCCACAGTAAGTGCATATGCTACCAAATCTGCATAGCCATATCTCTAAGGTAGCCTACTGCCTCCTTTATCTACCAGCTGCAATACTAGTCTCTTGCTCTTCTTGTGGATCATCATCATTAGAACTGGAACCATGACCATCTCTAACGAGCTGATCTTGAGTGTTATCTCGCACCATTTGTGAAGCCTCCACCTGAAGTTCCACCTTTTTGCTATGACCATGCTCCTTTCCTGTAGAAACAATAGACTCCTTTCTCGGGTGAAGCATGGTAGATTCATCAAATACAACATCTCTACTAATTATAAACTTAAGGTGATTTAGGATCAAAATACAACAATCTATATCCTTTCACCCCATCAGCATAGCCTAGAAATATACATTTCTTTGACCTAGGCTCAAGCTTACCATCATTCACATGACAACATGTAGGACAACCAAAAGTTTTCAAATTGAATAATCAGCAGGAGTACCAGATCATACCTCATAAGGATTTTTGCAATCAATAGCTGCTGATGGATAACGGTTGACCAAATAGCAAGCAATATTGACGACCTTAGTCCAAAAATCTTTAGACAACCCAGCATTCGAAAGCATGTAATGCGCCCTCTCCAAAAGAGTCATGTTCATCTGCTTAGCAACCTCATTCTGCTGTGGAGTATGACTAACTGTGCGATGTCTGGAGATGCCTTCATCCTTGTAGATTTATTAAATTCACCACCACAAAATTCCATGCCGTTGTCTGTTCTGAGTCGCTTGATTTTCTTTCCAGTCTGATTCTCAATTAATGCCTTTCATTGCTTGAAAGTGACGAACACATCACTTTTATTATTCAAAAAGTACACCTAGACTTTTCTTGAATAATTATCAATAAATGTTACAAAATACCAAGCACCACCCTTCGATGGAACCTGAGAGGGACCCCATAGATCTAAATGGATATAATCCATTGTACTACTCGTTTTGTGGATACTTGCACTGAACCTGACTCTGCACTATTTTTTGAACACACAATGCTCACAAAAGTCAAGAGATCCTGTTTTCTGGTCACAAAGCAAACCCCGTTTGCTCAGGATTGTCATCCCCCTCTCACTCATATGACCTAACCACATATGCCATAATCGGGTAATGTCTAAATCTAGATCATCTGAAGAAGACACGACAATTGAGCATGTTACCGTATTTCTCTGAGAAAGTAAAGATCATCAACCTTGTTACATTTCATTATAACCAATGAGCCTTTGCTAACCTGAATAACTCCACCTTCACTGGAATACTTGTGTCCAAGGGAGTATAAAGTGCCCAAAGAAATAAGATTTTTCTTTAAATCTAGTATATGTCGAACATTCGTCAAAGTCCTCACGATCCCGTGGTGCATCTTTATTATAATTGTATCAATACCAACAATCTTGCAGGTGACATCATTTCCATCAAGACTAAACTACCATGGACTGACTCATAGGTAGTAAATCAATCCCTTTTAGGGGACATATGAAATGTACAAACAGTATCACAGATCCACTTGTCATTAAGACAATCATCTAAAATAGTTACAACAATGACAAGTTTTGAACCCTCATATTTTTCTTCAACAACACCAGCCACTGAAGATGAATTTAGCTAATCTCCTTCCTCTTTATTTTTTAGTTTCGGACACTTGGATTTATAATGCCCATATTTTTTGCAATAGTAACACTTGATTTCTTCTTTGACTTGGACTTCGATCAGCCTCTAAATTTACTTTTACCCGAATCCCTCTCACTTGATCGACCAATAAAATTAGAAGAATTTTTTGAACGACCCTTAACAAATAAACTATTTGCCTGATAATCACTACCTTTCTCATTCAATCTTGTCCTCAACTCCATAGAATTCAAAGCAGATTTAACGTCCACTAAAGAGATGGTGTCTCTACCGTACAATATTGAATTAACAAAATTATCAAAGACATTTGGTAATGAACACAATAAAATCAGAGCTTGATCCTCATCATCTACTTTAATACTAATATTTTTCAAATCCAAAACAATTCTATTAAAGTCATCAAGATGATCACAAAGAGGCATACCTTCTTTCATCTTAAGGGTACATAACCGTTGTTTCAAATACAACCGGTTAGTGAGAGACTTCTTCATGTATAAGCTCTCCAGCTTCTTCCAAAACCTTGTTGCAGTTTCTTCATCGGCAACTTCTCTTAAAACTCCATCTGAAAGAGACAACAAAATTACACTGTGGGCTTTTCCTACAATTTCTAGAAGCTCCGCAATTTCTTCAATCGCTTTAATACCAATTCTTTCCTCTGATGTTTCCAAAATCTTCGCCAAGCCTTGTTGTTGTAACAAAGCCCGCATGTTGATAAGTCAAAGATTGAAACTATTTTGACCATCAAATTTTTCTAATTCAAATTTTGCAAAAGTCATCCCGCAAAATAAAGAACTCAAGCTCTGATACCAGTTTGTTGAGACAATATAATTTTAAGGATCCCAATAAAGCATAAAATAGCAGAATAGAAAATAATACAACCACACATGACACCAAGATTTAAGTGATTCAGCTTAACAAGCCTACATTTACAGGCAGAGATAACCCGGAGGAAATTTACTATCAAAATGATGGAGTATAAAGAGTAGTACAGAGAAAATTATTCAATCCCAAAAGCCCTAATACACCCAACTCTCACTCACTAAATAAAAGAGAATTAAATATAAAAGAGAAAATAATCTCTTAATTCTCTAAAAGGTGTTGCACTTCAAGTTACTGGAACAAACTGAAGTCTCTCGTTTTTCTTTACCTCATGGACAGGGGCGGAACCAGAACTTTGAGTGAGGGGGACAAAATTAAAAAATATAAAAAAATAAAAATAAAAAAATTGAAAGGGAGGAAATTAATTTTTGAGGAGACCTCATAAAAAAATATTTTTTTTATAGATGTTTTAAATTTTTGGGACTCAAGCCCCCAAGACATGTACAGTGTGAAAGAGAAGTTTTTCTTTCTTAATTAGTCATTTCATATTCATAAGTCATTTTACTACTAAGGGTAAAAATAAATAAATAAATAAATAAAGCCTTAGTTACTACATTTCTTTTCTCACTCAATCAGACCTCTAGCTTGTGTAGTGTGAAAAGCAATGTAATCTTATTGTTCTTTGAGGGGGTGAAAAAGTCATTTCGAGGAACAAAAAGTGAATTTTGAAGGAGTTCTAAAAACCTTGGGAGAGGGGGAACACTCGTCCCCAACAACAAACATGGGTCCCCTCGTGAGTAACGGAGGTACTACCTTACTGCCTTTCACTGTACTGAATAAGAGTGACAATTTTTGACACGACCCGCGAATCCAACACGAAGATAGTGGGTTTGGGTTTATAGTTACCAGGTTCGGGTCATAAACGGGTCAACCGTTTAGTTATCGAGTCAGACGGGTCAAACTGCGGGTGACCCGGCTAACTCGTTTACCTTTTCTCTTTCTTTTTTTATTTTATTTTATTTTATTTATTTATTTTTATTTAATGTGTTAAACTTAAACCTAAACAAACCTAAACCTAAATTCTCTCATATCTCAACCGACACTCACACTACCGTTCTCTCTCTCTCGATCTCCCTCTCTCTCTCATCTGTCATCTCCCTCACACTGTCGTTCTCTCCCTCTCTCTCTCATCTCCCTCTCTCTCTCACGGTTGTTCTCTCTCTCTCTCTCTCTCGATCTCCCTCTCCCTCTCTCTCATGGCTGCTCATCGTCTCAACGTCTACCGTTCTCTCTCTCTCTCTTGATCTCCCTGCAAGTCCCCTTCAACCTTTTGTCGAGTTCCGGCGTTTTGCCACCGATAGACGCCCAGCTCCAGCCCAATCCGATAAGCGCCCAAAAGCTCAGTCTAGTCCGATTCGCACCTAGATCAACGCCAAAAGCTGAAGGTGGTGACGTCGTTGATGTCTGAGAAGCTCTCGGATCTTCTGAGAATGGCGGACTCGCCGGAGGCCGAGAGCGACGCAGAAACGAAGCGGAAGGAGGAGGCACTGTACGAGTTGAAGCGTGTGGCGAGGGGCTCCAGGCCGAGGACTTGGCGACGAGAAAGGAAGCTGTGTGAGTTTTTCGGTTCCAGTTTCGGTTTCGGTTCTGGTTCTAGCTTTGAATCGGAATCTGATTTTTTTTTTTCTGTCACTTTCTCTTCTCTATTTAGACTGTTTGGTTTGTTTCTTTCGTATTAACTACATTTTTTTCCTTTAATTTAATTTAATTTTTTATTTATTTTATTTTTTTCTGTCATTTTCTCGCTCCAAGCCTCCAATAATGTGTTATTTCGGTCTCTACAGAGTCCAGACTGCAGGAAATTTTGTAAAGTACAATTCGGGTTGGGTAATTGTGTCACCTGTGTCGGGTTGGGTCATGTCGTGTCGGGTTGGCACGACACAACCCGTTAATTAAACAGGTTGATGAGTCTTGTCATATTAACCTGTTAAAATTGCGGGTCGTGTTTGGATTTACTCTTAACGGGTTGGTGGGTCAAACAAGTCGACTCGAACTCGATATGCCAACCTATTTTGCCAGCCCTAGACTATTGAATGACTGAATATGTCTACTATACATAATGCCTAAGTCGGTCCAAAAAAAAACACTTCACCATAAAGTAACTTCTCTATGGATTTCCCAAAAAAAAAACTTCTCTACGTAGAATTCTATGAGAGAAACAAAACAAGTGAAACAAGAATTCTACACAGGGCCCACCATGACTTGTGAAAGCAAGTCACAACACGACAATTTTCATGTGTTTTCAATGTACATTTTTTGTTCATGCTGTATGGCCTCTCCTATGAGTTTGGGTGGTAATTGGTGTTTTCGTTCGGGTTTTTCTGAGTTATAGATATAAAATTATATAAGTTAATATTAATTTAATTTATTTAATTAAATGAGTCAGACCCGTTAATTTTAATTTGTTAATTTTGTGATGAGTTTGTGTTGAATTCGCGGGTCTTGTCAAAAATTGTTAATTCTAAATATCGTGTGTCACATATAAGATTATATAGGTCAACTCTAATCCGTTCCATTTAATTAAAGGAGTCAAACCCATTAACTTTAACCAGCTAATTTTATGTTGAGTTTACGAGACGTATAAAAAATTGTGTTATGTTTTAAGGCCACTAAAAAAAACAAAATTAATCATCATAACTGTAATAAATAGACGTGAAGATGAGCATTAATCTATCGAATAGGTCATGTCAATTGAGTCTTTGCCCGGTCACAAGTCATCTTTAATTCAGAGTTTGCAAACAGCGGCTTTGGTACGTATAACCAGTTACTTGTCAATTGTCAACCTCGTAAATTAGTTGAAAGTTTGCATACATGCCGTGGTTTCAGTATTAATAGAAGGTTTACAAAGTCATCTTTTATTCAAAGTTTGCAGAAAGGGGTCTAATCCTTCTGGTTAATTTTCCTCCATATGAAGGGGAAGTTTTTGGATGCTAGTTTCATAAAAAATTCAACCTGCATGTGCTTTGATTTTGCCCAAAATCTCTTGTCAGGGGTATGTTTGTAATAAGTTACGGGAGACTATTAAAGACTTTTTTTGGTCCCATCATCTTCAAGCAATTGAAAAAGATATGTATTGCTTTGATATATGGTCTTGGCAATTTGATGTTGACGTTCTGTGTAAAGGAGAGGAAAGTTGTTAGGCTACGTTGAGCTTAGTTTGTGTTCGATCTAGTTTGCATCTAATTTGGTACAATAAAAGAATAACTATAGTTTAAATGAGATTTTTTTTTTAGGTTTAATCCATGGAGCAAAGGCTTAAGCTGAAATAGCCACCCGTTTATGTGTAAAATAAACGCTTATATAGTAGTGTTTTGTATGCGTGTTTTGACGCTTTTTTTGTATTGTTTCTCAAAAATAGTAAAACTTTGCCGCAATACGGTGGATAAAACCCCTAAGGATAAATCACTTAAATTTCTGTGTCTTGTAATTGTGAGTCTCACGAGTTCTAAAAAATCGGTGGTTTTCCTAACATGAATTTGCTTGGAAATGGCACAAGATTGCAATAGTTCATTCCAAAGAATTTTCTAAAAAACTCCAAAGCTTCTAAAGTGGAAGGACAATCTTTCTTAAAACTGGATTGCTAAAATAGATATAAGCAACCACAGTTCACGGGCAACTCATCTCACAAAGCCTTTCCCCTTTTTCCTATCTATCTCAGGAAAAAAAACTCATCTCATAACCCCAAGGCCAATATTTGAGTTATAAGCTAAAGCAACTTAGCTCAGCTAATAAAAATTTGCGAAATTGATAACCAGTTGCACTCACAAATTTTCTTTAACAAATTCCTATTGTCAATACTCGATTGTTAAATCACTTCTTAGTTATCCAGTATGAACGGAGCCACATAGAGCCCGGTGAGAGTTATGGCCCCACAAAAGTTTAATTTATTTATTTTTATTTTTATTTTATAAAAAAAGGATTTTTAAGAAGTATTCTCGAAGGAATGGGCTGAAGGCCTCTCAAAGCATTTTTTCCTAAGAATTTTTTATTTTTATTTTTGAGACATAGTTAGTCTTTTAATTTTTGTGTAAAATCAAACAGCAAAGAGGAAATAAGCTAGCACTTTCAGTCTTTTTAACTTTGTTATATGAAACTCGGGTGAATAATATAGATTGGCAGTTTGTAGGATACGTATCACAAAGGCTGCACACACACAAAAAGAACGCTTTGCTTATTGAGCGTTATTTTAGTCAAGAGAAACAAGTGGTAGGTGATTACAGTTAATAAAGATAGAAAATGAACTTAAACCTACATGTATCCCTCTTTTTTTTTTTTTTTTTTTTTTTTTTGTTTCTAGCTCCCAAACCATGTGCTGAGAAGTTGTCTGAAAAGTAATTTTATTGAAAAATCTGTGTCAGGTGGGGGGCACTTGTCCCATACAACAAACGTGGGTCCCCGTGAGTCAGCGGAGGTACTGCCTGTCTGCCTCTCACCGCACTGAATGACCGAATACTACTTCGGCTAACGTCGTCAAAAAAAAAAAAACACTTCACCATAAAAGTAAACTTCTCTATGAAGAATTCTATGAGAGAAATAAAACAGCGCTAATGAATATATGTAAGCCCCGGTGTGAATGACTAGTTCATGTCGACACCCGAACAAAAAAAAAATTTTTTTTTTTTTTTTTACTTTTTTTTTCTTTCTAAGGCGACTGCCACGTAGCCCGGCTGTGAATGAACTGTTCATTCACACCCCGGGCTTACATATATCAGCGACTCAATAAAACAAGCGAAACAAGGAATTCTACGCGGGCCACCCATAACCTGGAAACAACAAGTCACTACTCGCAATTTTCATGTGTTTTCAAATGTACATTTTTCAAAATTATTTAATTTTACAATGTTGTCCATAAAAAAAATATGTAGGTTAATTTAATTCGTCATATTTAATTAACCGAGTTAAATTGTATTAATTTACAACTAGCTAATTTTTATATCGATTTTAAAAGTTATTATATATTCATGCGCGCATGACCAGTTTGTTGGTATGAAAGGTTGGTTAGCTGCAATAGACCATTGGGGTGGATTTCTGCGATTCCATCAAGACGCAAATTGGCTTGATCATGCAAGCCATTGTAGATGAAGTCATTTTCATCTTGAGCAAGGGACAAGGGAATATTGAAAACATAGAGAAGTATCAGAAGATGAAGTGATCTAAAAAATGTAGCCATTGGGCAAAGAGGGAAAAAGCCTGCTTTTTGTAAACAAAAGGCATTTATTTGTTTGAATCTCTCAAACTCGTGGTAGCCGTTTGCTAAAATGTTCATCCTCTTTCTTTTGTTTTTTGTTTTTAGAATAAAAATAAAAATAGACAGCCAAAGGAGTAGACTGTCAACTAAGGATCAACAGTATAGAGAAAATCACTCAAACTTAAAAGTTTTAATATACCCAAATTTTACTCATTGAATAAAAGAAAATTAAATAAAAAAAAAAAAATCTCTTAATTCTCAAAAAGGTGTTGCACTTCAAGTTACTGCAACAAACTGAAGTCTCATTTTTATTTACCTCACGGACAGGGATGAAATTAAAAATAAAAAGTTAAAAAAAAAACAAAAATTAAAGGGGAGGAAAATAATTTTTAAAGAGATCTCATAAAAAAATATTTTTTTATAGATGTTTTAAATTTTTGGGACTCAAGCTCCCAAACCATGTGCTGAGAAGTTTGTCTGAAAAAGTAATTTTATTGAAAAATCTGTGTGAGGGTGGGGGCACTTGTCCCCAACAACAAACGTGGGTCCCCCGTGAGTCACGGAGGTACTCCTGTCTGCCTCTCACCGCACTGAATGACCGAATATAATGGCTAAGTCGGTCAAAAAAAAAAAACACTTCACCATAAAGTAACTTCTCTATGAAAGAATTCTATGAGAGAAATAAAACAGGCTAATGATATATGTAAGCCCCGTGTGAATGACTATTCATTCACACCCGAAAAAAAAAAATTTTTTTTTTTTTTACTTTTTTTTTTTTCTTCTAATGGCTGAACTGCCACGCTTCCGGTGTGAATGACTGTTCATTCACACCGGGCTTACATATATCACGACTCAATAAAACAAGCGAAACAAGAATTCTACGCGGGGGCCACCATAACCTGGAAAAAGCAAGTCACTACTCGACAATTTTCATGTGTTTTCAATGTACATTTTCAAAAATTATTAATTTTAAATGTTGTTCCATAAAAAAAATATGTAGGTTAATTTTAATTCGTCATATTTAATTAAACGAGTTAAATTTATTAATTTAAACTAGCTAATTTTATATCGATTTTAAAATTATATTATGTTTTAAGGCCACTAAAAAAAAAAAAAAGTTTTAATCGCCATAAGTATAATAAATAGACATGAAGATAAACATTAATCTATATAAATACTAAAACAGATATTTAAAAAAGTCATCTTAATTGAGTCTTTACACGGTCACAAGTCATCTTTAATTCAGAGTTTGCAAACAGCGACTTTCGTATATATAAGCAGTTACTTGTCGGTTGTCAACCTCGTAAATTAGTTGAAAGTTTGCATACATGCCGCGGTTTCAGTATTAATAGAAGGTTTACAAAGTCATCTTTGATTCAAAGTTTGCATAAAGGAGTCTAATCCTTCTGGTTAATTTTCCACATATGAAAAGGGAAGTTTTTGGATGCTGGTTTCAGAAAAAATTCAACCTGCACCTGCTTTGATTTCGCCCAAAATCTCTTTCAAAGGTGTGTTTGTAACAAGTTACGGAGAGTCGGCGGGAGACTATTAAAGACTTTTATTGGTCGCATCATCTTCACGCAATTGGTTTGATATATGGTCTTTGGCAATTTGATGTTGATGTTCCGTGTAAAGGAGGGGGGAGTTTCCTTGGGAAGGGCACAAGATTGCAATAGTTCATTCGGAAGAATTTTCTGAAAAACTCCATAACTTCTAAAGCGGAGGGATAATCTTTCTTAAAATTGGATTGCAAAAATAGATAAAGAGATAAAAGTGTTTTGAAAAAAATTAAATTAAAAAAAAAAAGAAGTTATTTTTTGTTAAATTAAAAAGATATTTGTAAACCTGGACGCGAATGTTCAAAATCTAAAACATAGCAACTCTTTTCTATATATATTGAAGTTCGAGGTCATCATTAAGTTGCGTCATGCTAGGCCTAGCAGCCATGAGGTTGTGAACACATCAGGCCTAGCTATCAGACCAACCCCATCTCTTCCACCACCTAGGATCACTTGTGTAATAATACTAGGTTGCAACCGCCGGCCTAAGCAAACCAACAGTTCACGGGCAACTCATCTCACAACCCCAAGGCCAATATTTGAGTTACAAGCTAAAGCAACTTGGCTCGGCTAAGAAAAATTTGCGAAATTGATAACCAATTGCACTCACAAATTTTCTTTAACAAATTTCTATTGTCAATACTCAATTGTTAAATCACTTCTTAGATATCCGTATGAACGGAGTCCCATAGAGACTGGTGAGAGTTATGGCCCTACAAAAGTTTAAAATTATATTATATATATATATATATTATATATATATATAATATAATATTATATATAATATATATAATATATATTAATATATATATATATATATTATTAAAAAAAATGGTTAAACACTTTTTTTTGGTCCATGTGGTTTACCCGATTATCAAACAGTTATCTCGTTTTTAGAACGTATCACAGATGGTACCTGTAGTTAAAAACCAACTTAGTACTTCCGTCAAGCTTCCGTCCAAAAAATTAATGGAGCGCCACGTCACCACCAATTAAAAATACGACACATGTCCAGTTGACCAAATTTGAACGCCACGTCAGCCAAAAGATAATAAAATAATAAAACTTAAAAAAAAAAAACAAAAAAAAACATAAAAAATCCTAAACTCTTAAAAAAACAAACAAAAAAAAATTTAGAAAGTGGGGGTGGCCGGCCACCCCCATTTTGGCCAAGGGGGTGCTCAATCCACCCCCTATGGCCGTCTGGGGGTGGCCGAACCACCCCCAAGGCCCTTGGGGGTGGGTTCGGCCACCCCCCAAATTGCAAAAGGGGGTGGCTTCGGCCACCCCAGACCGGCTGGTCTGGGGGTGGCCGAACCACCCTCAAGGCCCTTGGGGGTGTCGCCACCCCCAAATTGCAAAAGGGGGTGGCCGAAACCACCCCCAAAAGCCCAAGGGGGTGGCTCGGCCATCCCCAAGGGCCTTAGGGGTGGCTTCGGCCACCCCAGACTGGCCGGTCTGGGGGTGGTTCGGCCACCCCCAAGGCCTTGGGGGGGGTTCGGCCACCCCAAATTGCAAAAGGGGTGGCCGAAACCACCCTGGCCACCCCCAAGGGCCTTAGGGGTGGCTTCGGCCACCCCAGACCAGCCGGTCTGGGGTGGCCGAAACCACCCCAGGGCAACCGGGGTGCCGAGCCACCCCCTTGGGCTTTTGGGGGTGTTTCGGCCACCCCCTTTTGCAATTTGGGGTGGCTCAAGCCACCCCCTTGGCCAAAATGGGTGGCCGGCCACCCCCACTGTCTTTTTTTTTTTTAAAAAAAATAATTTTGTATTTTGTTTTTTGGTTTTAAAATCATGATTATTTATTATATTTTATGGGCTGATGTGGCAAGGAAACCACAAGGACCTCGTGATGTGGAATGAATATCTCGTCGATCTGGACACGTGTCGGCTAGTTAGAGGTGATGATGTGGCGCTACGTTAATTTTTTGGACGGAAGCCTGACGGAAGTACTAAGTTGGTTTTGAGGTTAACTACAGGTACCACTTGTGATACGTTTCAAAAACGAGGTAGCTAATTGATAATCGGGTAAACCACATGTACCAAAAAAGTGTTTAACCCTAAAAAAAAAAAGGATTTTTAAAGAAAATTCTTGAAGGAATGGGTGACGGCCTCTCTAAGCATTTTTTTCAGATTATTTTTTATTTTATTTTTATTTATTTTTTTATTTTGAGACATAGTTAGTCTTTAATTTTTGTGTAAAATAAAAGCAAAAGGATATAAGCTTTGCTTTCAAGTCTTTTAACTTTTGTATGCGAAGAAGGTGATTATGTAGGCAGTTTGTAAGATAGTATATATAAGTGGTGCGACACAGGCTTTGCTTTCAAGCCTTATTTTGTTAGGTACAAGTGTACACAATTACAACTAATAAGTAGAGAGCTAATATTTTCGAAATAAAAGAAGCTTATAACAAATGTTAGCTCTATTTTTTCTTTTTTTTTTTCTTTTCTAGCAAACTCTATTTATTTTACGCACTGCAACCACAAAGTGAAATTTTGAAACTCTAAATTACTCTAATATCCAGTTTGAAAGTTCATCTCTACACCATATGAAAGTAGTAGAGATATCAAGTTCATCTCTAGCAAACCTTATTTTTTTTTAATGTCTTTCTCTACAAAATCTTTTATTTCTCTTTGTTTCTACAAGCCGTTTGATTGTCTACATAGGCTGCCATTCAGTTCATCTTCTTTCTTGTTCTTGGGTTTTGGAGTTTGAATGAATACATGACAGCGTTTTCATTGGTATTTATTGCTCTACATGGTTCTTTGTTTAAATTGTATTATTTCATATATTTTATATACAGTAAAACATAGTATATAAACAACAAAAAATTTATTTTATTATTACATTTTAGTTCACCCCCTCAAAAATGAATTCTTAGCTCTGTCATTAATACACTTATCCTAAAAATTTAAGTTAATAGAAAATAGTAAATTTAATCATTTAATTAATATTCTAACAGTCACCCTTACATGTGATCACCAATAAATGCAGCTCTAAAAGTTCAAAAATGTCCAAAATTTGCTATTTTCTAAATGTGCCCCACCTTTTGTTAAAAAAATAAAAAAGTTAGTCCATGTGTGCAAGAAGAATTCTGAGAAAGATATAAAATAGATGCATAAGCATTACTCTCCAAGTTTGCTCTCCAAAACTAGAATTTCCGCTATGTGGGGCAGCTGGTGCTGAATAAGTTTGTGGAGTCCCCAAGGTTGAGTAAGTTTATGGAGCTGGCCGCCTGCATGACAAGGGTTGTGGGGCTGCCTGATCACCTAAAACGGCTTGTGAAGTTGCTAGGGCTGAAATAGTGAGACCTTGAAATTTTGAAGCAATCTCATGGGTTGCATCCGATGGAGACAACTTATGATTAGTCACAGTTTCTATCATTGTCTTGTAGCCATGAAATGGTTAAATTACTATTTATTTCAAAAATTTAAACTTATAAGGAATGATAACTATAATTATTTAATTAATATTCGAATAGTACTACTTTTCACGTGTAGACTTAAACTAAGTAAGGCCCAATACGTAGAACATTTAACTTAAATTGAATGAATTGACGGAAATTGTTTTGATACTATGTTAAATATGTTAAAGTATTGATTAAATAATTAAATTTATCTCTTCGTATTAGCTTAAGGTTTAAGGACAAATGGTGATTTAACATGGTATCCTAAGTTCAAACCTTGTCTTGTCACCTCTCATTTCAATTATAAATTACACATGTTGGGTTTCAAGTATTAAAATGGAGTTAGAACCCACAAGTGAGGGGGTAGCTCGCAGGCCACTCCTAGCCGGATCTAGGGGTGGCCAATGAGCCACCCCATATATTTATATTTTTAAATTGTTTATATTTTTTTTATTAAAAATGACCCGTGTCGTCATATTATTGATGTTGACATGGCACCAAACGAAATCCATCAAAATATTTTAATAGAATTTAACTTCAAGGACTAAATTATTTTTATGCCTACTATAAGGACCTCTGAATTTATTTTTATACCACATGAAGTGATTTGTAATTTAGGTCAACCATAGGGATTGATTTTGTAATTATCCCTTAAATTTATCTCTTTCTATTAGCTTAAGCTTTTAAAACAAGTGGTAGTTTTATAAAACCATCACTTATCCCAAAAATTTAAGTATATAGAAAATAATAAATTTCATGCTTTAATTAATATTCTAATAGAAACCATTTGCAATGAGCTTAATTCTATTTTGAGGAAATTTTGGTGGGGTTTTCCCAAAAATAAAAGTCATAATCTCTCCCTCCTTGCTTGGGATAATATTTGCATGCCTAAATCCTTGGGAGGTCTTGGTATAAGATCCATGGTTTTTATGAATCAAGCTTTGCTTGCTAGGTTGGGTTGGAAATTGATCTCTAATCAGCCTTCTCTTTGGGTAGATGTGCTTAAGGGTAAATATCTTAGGAATGACTCTACTTTTCTAAACACTTAAGTTTCCCATTCTTCTTCTTGGTTGTGGAAAGGTCTTTTGAAAACTAGAGAAGTAGTGGAAAAAGGGGCTTGTTTAGCTATAGCAAATGGTCATGATGTTGACGTTTGGAATTCTCCTTGGATTCCTTCCATCCCCTCTTTTAAGCCCTCCCCTAACCCAAATTTAGTTGTTATTCCTTCTTATCAAGTGGCTGATTTGATTGAACCCCATAGTAGGAATTGGAATTATTTTTTGCTGACTGACCTGTTTGATTCAGAATCTGTTCAGCAGATTTAAAAAAATTCATTTTCCTTAATTGGTATCCTCAGACAGATGAAATTGGGTTCCTGCCTCTTTTGGTCAATTCTCAATCAGATCTGCCCATGAAGTGGTCTCTCAAATTACTACCAGCAGGCTCTCTCCTCTATCTTCTAAAGATTGGAACTGCCTTTGGGGCCTTAAAATTCAACATAAATTGAAACATCTTCTTTGGAAGATTTGCTTGGAATATTCTTTTTGTCAGAGCTAACATTGGTAGATTTTATTCATTCTGAAGACCACTTAGCTTGGCAGTGTCCTTTTTGCAAGGGTCCCCGAAAAACCATCTCTCATCTCTTTTTTGAGTGCCCTTTTGCCAGAATTTTGTGGAGAAGCTCTTCATGGCCTATCAACACTAATGTCTTTAGTAATCAACCCATATCTGAATGGATTGCAGCATTTCTCAATCCGAGCCAGGTACTTGCAGTTCCTAGTTTGGATTCTCGAAAATTTCAGCTTCATGCGGCTATTACTTTGGATCACATTTGGTTTATTAGGAACCATTTAGTTCATAATGATGTTCAACCTGGGATTCTTCAATCCATCCAAAAAATTTCAAGAACCATAAGAGCTCATACTCTAGCTTGGATAGATGCAACAACTCCTTCTCTTTGGTCCCCTCTTCTGGTTGGTAGCTTCAAAGCTAATTTTGATGTGGCAGTAAGAGCAGATTTTGCTATTGCAACTGTCGTGATAAGTAATCATGCAGATGATATCATTTATGCCGTCACCAAAAAGATTTTGACACTTGATGCTGCTATTGGTAAAGCTCAAACTACCCTTTTGGCTACTCATGCAGCTGGATCATATGGGGTTGGTAATCTTATTCTTGAAAGGGATGCTATTAACATTATCTTGGCTATTCAGAATCCCAGTTTGTTTTTGGGTTGAAATTTTGCAAATGTAATTGCTGATATGAGACTTAATTTGCTTGCCTTTTCAGTTTGGAAAGCTGTAAAAGTTTCTAGGTGTGCTAATGTTCGTGCAAACTCTTTAGCTAGATGAGCCGCTTTCCACCTTGTGCTTGGAAGCATTCCCAATTGGTCTCCCATTCTCACTTCTATTCGGATTAAGAATGGGAAAGACCCTCCCTTATAACCCTTTCCTCATTTGATTAGAAAAAAAAAAAATAGAAATCACGCCGAAAGTTTGCATTTTACTTCACAAAAGGCATTAAAATAAGATAGAAATTAAAACATGGAAACACTAGATCATGAAATATGGTTTTTGCAAACACTACTCAAATAAGGATCTATAAAGCTTGTAATTAACAACTGAATTGATTTTATTGTACTATGTAAAGCTTAAGTGACTGAATTGATTCAGTGAAAGAAACGATTACATCATATTCATCATAAGTAGCCTGAGACACTCGGTTCAACGACCACTTTTTAGGATTGAATCAGTTGTAGACATGGAAGGAGCAGAAGCGTGGGTAGAAGGAAATGACATTATGAAATTAGATGATTCATAACTTGTAAATGCACCAAAAGCACTGTCATGTTGTAATTCCGGCAGATCAACATCACCATCCAAAAACTGCATCACTTGCCTCATGGAAGGCCTAGCTGCTGGCGTTGCATGTGAGCAAAACAAGCCTATTTTCAAAACCAATACCATTTCCTCCACCACATAATTCCCTTCCAATCTAGGATCGCTAGCATCAAGGATAGCTCCTCCTCTCCAGCATTCTGAGACCCAATCAACCAAAATCACCCCTTCAGATTGTAGCTCTATTGGCCTCCTTCCACAAGCCACCTCGAGCATGAAAGCCCCAAAAGCAAACACATCACTGCAAGTGGTTGCCCTTCCTGTTCTAGTAAGCTCCGGAGCCAAATAACCCACAGTCCCAACCACATGGGTGGTTTGAGGATTGGTGCCATGGTTGTATAATCTCGCAAGCCCAAAATCTCCTAGCCTTCCATTTAATTCAGCATCCAATAGAACATTGCTTGCTTTTACATCTCGGTGCAGAACAACTTGCTCCCACTCTTCATGGAGGTAAAGAAGGTCAGATGCTACTCCTCTGATGATTCGAAATCTTTGAAGCCAGTTAAGCTTTGGTTTTTCATTGCTGTACAAGAACTTGTCAAGGCTTCCGTTGGGCATATAATCATAGACTAAGAGGAGTTCTCCCCTGCGCCGGCAATAGCCTAGGAGCTGCACCAAATTCCTATGCCTTAGCCTTCCCATGCAAACGATTTCAGCCACAAATTCCTTCAACCCTTGTTTGGAATTTTGAGAGACTCTCTTTACTGCAATTTGCACATTAGATGAAGGAAGTATTCCTCTATAAACCTTTCCAAAACCTCCTTCTCCAAGAAGCTCTATGTCTTTGAAACCTTTGGTTGCTTTGTGGAGATTTTTATAGCTGAACCGATGGGGACCATACTCCTCTTCCCAATCTTCTCGTATTTCTTCATATTTCTTCTTCCTCAAAATGTAAGCAGCTCCAGTGACCGTTATTAGCACAAGTGCTACTGCTATGAGAGAAGTGATTATGGCCATTAGGCTTCGTTTTGCTCGTTTCCCCTGTTGGGGAAGTGGAGGAAGTCTCGAAATTTCAAGGCTTTGTGCAGGTCCACTTTTATTAAAGCTCCATCCAAGAATGTAGTGATCACTTGCAAGTTGTGTACCTGTGGATGAAGAGAAACCAACATACATGGATTCCATGAGAATTTGAGACATGTTGATGGGTGTTGACAAGAGAGGCCGGTTTGGTTTTGGAATTCTTGTTGGGGCAAGTGTTACATTCAGTAACTTCTCTGCTTCATTATAGTCTATCCAAAGATGCATTGGATTCCCACTCATGAGCTCCAAGCTTATATTATTCCCTTCTTTATCTGAAAAATACGTTGCAGGAGCTGATTGAACAGAGTTTATGCTGTTGATATCGATTCCCACATGGTTTTGTTGAATATCTCCAAAATCAGCGTCCTCAACAGTATCAAGCTCGATGGCCAAGATGTGGTTTGCAGGAAAGCCGTTATTTGAAGAATTGAAGAGTCCCAGATACTGTTTTCCATTAGCATGGGTGAAGTCCGTTGAGGGACTGATGGTGAAGGCAATCCCATGACCACCAACATTTGGCAATTGAGGAACCATGGCAAACACAAAGTTTGTAGAAAATGAAAGAGATGAAGCTGTGTTAAATTTTATAGGAAATTGGTAGAAGGCACGACCAGCTTGTCGGTATGAAATGTTGGTTAGCTGCAATAGACCATTGGGGTGGATTTTTGCGATTCCATCAAGACGCAGATTGGCTTGATCGTGGAAGCCATTGTAGATGAAGCCGTTTTCATATTGAGCAAGGGACAAGGGAATATTGGAAACATAGAGAAGTATCAGAAGATGAAGTGATCTAAGAAATGTAGCCATTGGGTAAAGAGGGAACAAGCCTACCTTTTCAACAGGTCCCTGAAGGGTTGTAGTGTGTTTTTGGCTCTCGCTATACCTCAGAGTCAGAGTAGTGACCTCCTGCAGTATATTCCCGTCTTTACTTCCGAAATTCTTTCACCGGATATGGAGAATGAAGAACCCTTTGCTAAGCAGAAGGATCAAAGCGCCTCCACCACCTATTCAACAGGTCCTTTGTTTTGCTTCCTCTGCTTCCTTCTCTGTTCTTTCTCTACCTTTTCTTTAGCTTCTACTAAAATTCATAGATTCATGTCACCAAATTGGAAATGGGGTTTTCTTTTTACTAACATGATAGGTATCCGTATCCCGGAATCCTCTCTCTTTTTCTTTTTCTTTTTTGTAAACAGCTAGAAGGCCCTTTTTTTCTTTTCTTTTTTTCGTAGTGTAAACACAAGGCGTTTATTTGTTTAAATATCTCAAACTCGAGGAAGACGTTTGCTGAAAGTTTCTTCCTAATCAAAGGGGTAGGCTAGACTGTCAACCAAGGATTGTGACTGAAAAATTAGTCTTTTGGGTAACCAACGATTTTCCCTCCAAAGATTACAGAAGATCGACTAAAACTGTGATTAGAAAAACGACTTTTTAACCTCTTCCTTTAATTTGATGGTTCAGATGTGATTACTTTTCGTTTATTGTTTTTTTTCGAAGGACAGTAGAAAAATGATTCTTGCAATGCCTTCTTGTAATCGCAAGGATTGTCTCAATCTTTCCTTCATACCTCTTCAATAAAGTTTTGGCAATCTTACCAGTTACCACCATTTGAAATAAGTGTTTTCAATGTGTTTTCAATGAACATTTTTCTTCACGCTATGTCCTCCGATGAGTAGGGGTGACAATTTATTTTTGCGTGTCGGATTCGAGTTGTGTCGAAATATGGGTATAAAACTATATATATCAACCCGAACTTAACTCATTTAATTAAATAAGTTAACCCCTTAACCCTAACCCGCTAATTTCATATTAGGTTCATATTAGGTTCATTGAAGGGGATGTTTTTGGATGCTGGTTTCAGAAAAAATTCAACCTGCATGTGCTTTGATTTTGCCCAAAAATTCAACCTGCATGTGCTTTGATTTCACCCAAAATCTCTTGTCAGGGTGCGATCGTAATAAGTTACGGCAGACTAATAAAAACTTCATAATTAAACACAAGAAGATGAAGGCTTGGTGAAGAAAGAAGATGGGATGGAATTCAACAAGACTCAATATGAATGGTTGATTTTTTCTCAATCAAATAAGTAAATTCGGCCGAAGGCATAACTAACGAGAGCTTGGCTTAGATGCTAGATAAAAACAACAGTGTTTTTAATATTAGCCAAAATTAAAATTTAGACAATTGAAAAAAATACAGCACATATCCTATATTTTTTTTTACTGCATCTAAGCAAAATTCAAATATGAGTAGTTTGCTTGAGCGGGGGAGGGACCGATTAGTAGGACCCCCAAAAAAAAAAAAAAAAACCTACTTTTCATGAATTTGGGTTAGGTTTTACTATTTTTTTTAAGGGTATTTCTTGTGATCATAAATTCATTAGGAATCTTGTTTTTTAAGAATTAGACGTCTTTATTTATAATAATTAAGAGTTCTTATCCCTTAAGGATTAAGAGTCCTTATTTAATTTGTTTAGAATTTCTAGTAAACTTAGGATTAGAATTTGTAATGCATATTAAAGCATGTTTTAGTGTTATTTTTCATTATCCTTCATTGAATAAAATTCTTTTAAAGAGTTTTTTTTTTTCATAGTTTATGATCAATTTCAAATCCCTTTCAGAGTGATCATAAATTATTTTTTTATTAGAATAATGCTACTCTTCACATCTTATTTATTCAGTATGAGAGCACATAAGGCGCCCTCAAAAATTTTGAAAAACAAGTTCTATAAGGTATTTTTTTTTTTATCTTTTAGACCCTAGCCCCTATTCCTCTTTCTCCTCATTTTTCCTGCTTTCTTCTTCCTGTCTTCCTGTATCTTTTTTCTGGCTCGCCCCTGTCTTCCTAGCCTCTTCTTTAAGTTTTTGAAGTATTGCTGGTTTGTTGGAAGTTTTTAGTGTTTAATGTTATGCGTATGGAGGCGCAGAGAAGAATCTAGAGGGTGGAGAATTGAGGAATTGCCAAAGTCTGTGGGGGTAGGTTGAACAATTTCCTCCAAACCGGTCCGGAAGAAATTTCCTCCGATCCAACCGCCATAATTGACATCTGTCCGCACAAGCGCTTGTCACGTGGTTTTTTTATTTTCTACTAACAGAAAAACGCACCGTAAACTCTGACGTCAAAATAACTCTGTAGGCGTTGAACTCCTCTCTCTCGCCCTCTCTCTTGCCATCCAGGAACTTCTCTCTGAGACATGGTTTTTGTCGAGTCAACTAAAGAGCGACCGTCCTCAAGTTGCTTGCCGGTGAAGATCAACCATGCCAGTGAGAGCCTTAACAAAAATCTGCATCTGTTTCATACAAAGTAAAACAAACTAATACTACTGGTTATACTAAAAACAAAGAAGAGACAGAGAGAAGGAGAGAAGGTGTTGCGTGAGTGAGAAAGCAGAGTGTGAAGATTGTAGAACAAGCGAAAAATTGAAATAAAAGCAGAGTAGTTGTTAATGTTTTGTAGTGCCTGCAGTTGGATCCTCTCTCTCTCTCTGAGTCTCTCTCTATCTGTTAAGAGTAGAAATCCACAACCCCGGCCTACCTACTGATCAAGCAATAACAATATCAAATTCCTAACAGAATCAGCATTTACTACCTAATACACGTACCCACCTGTTTTACCTATCTTTTTGTTTTTTGGGTTTTTTTTTATTCAATCTGGTCTTGTTCGAAGTGCAACACATGGAAGCTTCTGAGAATTGTTGTGTCAAGGTTGCGGCTCAGATACGCCCTCTTATCGCCGATGAACGCCTTCACGGTTGTAAATAATGAGTTACTGTTACACCCGGG
>FXXK01000782.1:253844-267657 GCA_900184695.1 Betula pendula | reverse complement strand
CTTGGAGAAAAACCAAAAATCTGTAAACAAGATGACCAGAAATCTTCAACTGGCTATGCATCAAATACCAAACACAAAGCAAACCTTTCCTGAACAGTCGATTCACCAACTATCGGAAAGAAAACCTTGAAATTCGAGCCCGAATTCTACCAAAGCAATCAATTAACGCGTAATGAAAGAAAACCAAATTTCTCACAAACGATAATGTATTCTGGTGAGCGATTTCAATACCTAACACAAGGAAGAGGCGAGAGTTGAAACGATGAAATTATTTAGGGTTGGGGATGGGCTATTTATAGTCAGTCATGAGCGCGTGAAAAAGGTTCTAGTCCTATCCAAGAGTCTGTTGGCCTTAACGCGGATTCGACTGGCGTAAGACCAACAGCAAATGGCCATTATTGTGACACCTGTTTTCTTTCTCTGACGTAAAGTCCACGAACGCAACGGAGACTCGGTTGGCGAGTGCCTTACTTGGTGAACAAAGCATCAACGAAAAACGCTTAAAATAAACTGCAAAAAAAAAAAAAAACCGCTAAATAAACGTAGAAAATAAAATTAGTCGGTTGTCTCGGTGGGTCGGGTTTGGACCCATTCACTTTTTGGCTGGTGAGGTAGACCAATCACTTTTCGGGTGAAATGATCATGGGTGGAATACTGAAATGACAAAATCCAAAATTAAAAAATTATTTTAAAAAAAAATATAGAATTTTGAGGATTTCACGAGGAGCCAACATCTGGAAAAATAACTGGTAGTTTTTGTTAAAAGTTTAGAGATTTTTTTTTATGAAATTAATAAAAAATATTGATTAATGGATTGTAAGAGAAAATATAATTAAATTTTTAATAAAAAAGTAAAGAAGTTTTAATTAATGAATATTTAAATAATAATAAAAAATAAAATATTATAAATTTAAAAAAAAAAAATTATAAATAATAAATTAATTGTTAAAAAGTGTATAATGAATATTAAAGTAAAAGTTGATTTTGAACAAAAAAAAAAAAAAAAAGAAAGGAGTTGAATATTAACAAACATAGACAATAACTCTACAGCATAGGGTCAGTCACGTAACTGTAGTTTTTCTTTTTTTGTGTACCTTGTTTTTTTCAGATTTTTTTTGGGTGTTTTGGATGGTCTAGATTTTTTTTCTTTTTGAATTTATTCCTTTTGGTTTTTTCTTTGAAACATAAAAACTACTATAGTTATTCAAATAACAATCAATTTGAAAAAAAGTAGTATGCAATCAAGGACCAAATAAATATTTTGGCCTTATCATAATATATGATTAGAGAGACGAGATAGAGATTATAGAAGCTTTTAGAAGATTTAGTTCCCGTCTCTGTTGATAGATAATAATTTTCATCTCTCTAAAAAAATAAATGATTGTTGTAAGAGTAGACTTTTCTCTTTGTTTAATAAGAACTTTGAGGCTTTAGCAAAGCACTGTGAATAGTATTCAAAATTGTTCAATGTTGTTACCAAATTAAAAAGTTTGCTCAAGTTTCATATAAATAGTAATGTTTTGGATAACATAAACTTCCGTCACAATAAGTGAGTGTAGTGTTGTTCTTAGGTTTTTGTATTGATAATCGACATTATAAAATTGCATGATATTGAACTCGTGGAATTGTTTGTTTTCAACTTTAATTTATCTTATATTTATTTAATGATTTTATACTCACCTCCCAGTCCTTTCTTAATCCTTGTATGCCCATTATTTTCACATATTATTCTATCTCTACATTTCTCATTCCATAAATTATTATATATGGGACTTGCACGTCATGGATATTGAGGATATTAAAATAAGATGACATATATTTTTATTTTATAGGTGTTGTATACATTAATTCTTGGTAGAGGGGAAAGTGCTATTGTTCTTTTTAAATAAATCAAGAGTGTCTTCATTAAAACCCTGTAGAGTATGGTGGA
Source organism: Betula pendula (assembly GCA_900184695.1). NCBI lineage: Eukaryota > Viridiplantae > Streptophyta > Magnoliopsida > Fagales > Betulaceae > Betula > Betula pendula. Next base: position 265,727 of record FXXK01000782.1, on the reverse strand, counting down.
TTTATATTTTATAGTAAATAATTGAATAATGTTTATTAACATTAATAGTGCTATCTTTTGAATTGCACTTTGATGCAACTAAAAAAAAAGAGAATTTACATTGCATCCAAAAAGGACTGAGCGGACACTCTCACCTAACATTCAAAAATTAAATTCTTATTAAATAATAAAAAAAAATCCAATTGGGTTGGTATTAAAGTGCTAAGTCAACATTGTTGACAATTGTAAAATAAAAATATAATATTATAGCATTTACTAAAAAAAAAAATGCTAGATACTTATAACTTTTTATAACACGCATGTCGTCAACAAAGCTGACGTGAAAAGCCCAAATATGTGAAAATGGTGCTTTTAGGTTAGGGAAATGCAAGAAAACCATTTATTCAAGGTAAATTCCGTATTTCTAGTTATTTGGCAAAAATACAAGAAATAATTATTCCTTAACGTGTTGATTAACGGTTCATTTCAAATACAATGTTTAATAACAATTCTAAGGTATATGTGTTGCAGGTATCCTCAATAGATACTCTTTGAAACCTATCCATAATATTCGTGGTGAGTGGAGGGTGAGTATGTAGCGGTACTATAAAGGTTAAGAACAGAGAAACAAAGACTTGAAGTGGGTCCTTAGATCACGAAGGATCGAAGGTGAGTGTTCATTATTGTTTATTGATATCTTATTATTTACTGGTTTCATTGAGGGAACAGCCCTGCGTATAGCAATTGTGATTGTCAGCATGGCACATGGATTCTAATTAAGTGTTAGTCTTGAGGTTATTGTTTTTCGGTTGTTGGTACTACAATCTCTTAAAGAAAAGAAAAAGAAAAAGAAAAAATAAAAAAAATAATTTTGTATATTATATTATAGTATATATTAAGGGAAGCAAAAAGCAGTCTTTCATTAAAGCGCTCTCTCGCATACGGTCTACGCCGGGTCTCTTTTTTTCTAATGACCATTGTGGCGTTAATAAAAATCTAAGCCGATGACTCGGAAATGGACCAAAAATTATAAACAGAAAAAGCTCAAAAAAGGAAGGGGGGAACCACCTGGCTGGAAGGGTGCGTTGCCGTCGAATAAAGCATTTAGTAAGAAAGGAATAAAAAAGGAATGAGGACAAAGCATAAGCTTCCCCTTGAAGCCCGGGATGCTCATTAATCGTATGAGAGAAGTGCGTGTTGATAGCACGCTAATTGAGTTCAAGTTTTCAAAGCTTAGCCTTGAGCGTAGTGTGGCCCAATACTATTGACAAGATCTTTGGAGTGCAGACAGGGAACATTTGTGATGTTCTTGAGGCACTTTCAGCCGCCATAGTACATATGGGAAGCTTAGCTGATCTCGTGAAGTGAAACGGACAACCTCAAGTTAAACCAAAGGACATAAACAGATTACTCAATGGCTTATGCTCCCTTAACGATACACAGAAAGCCTCCAGCTAGAGCTGCGAGCAGACAAAAAATTGAACAATTATCCTTATCAAATTTCTGGAGTTCCAAAGTTTGAGTTAATGCAAGACACCTTTTCTTCTCTACATGTTAGTGTTTGGCTCTCTTAGTCAATGTTCAAGTTCTTAAGTTCAGTTTTGGTACGCAAGATGAACATTCATTGAAATAGCTTGTTATTAAGAATGGAATGCGCTAGAATATTAATCTTAGTGTAGTTCCATTTTAATGATCATAAAGAAATGTGTATTCCTCTCATTGGGAGATATAGGTCATTCTCTTTAATTTTTTGGGAAAATAACCAATTTCTGGTACCAAACCGTATCCTAGTATAGGCCCCAAGCTAAGTCATGGTTCTCATGGATGTATAGGGAAAGGAAAAAAAAAAACACAGGGGAGGTGGTTAGGAGCAAGTTTTAAAACTGACGAGGCCAAGTGCTGAAGTATGTATAAGCAAAAAGGCCAGAAGGAAAAAATTAGTAGGAATTCACAGTAGAGTTTTTAATTTTTTTTTAGAATCCACTAGATCTACAAATCCAAGGGCAGTTCTAAATTCCTGAGACCTTATTTAATTATAGTTGTTTTTTTTTCTTCTTTTTTCTTGTTATTGTTGGTTTTGATATGATCGTGCAGAACAAGAAACAAGAAAGTAGGATACAATACCTTTCTTCCTTAAATCTTTGTCCTCAGGGAAGTCATCATGGCGGATATGAGTCAATTGCACTCGATTCTTCTTTGGGGGTGGCTTTGTTTTTTTTTGGAACAACAGCCTTAGCCTCATCATAGACCACTGCTTGCGAGCTCCCATGTTCTGAGATCGCAAGTACTGCATTTGAACGCACGAGAAGCGCTTCGTACACAACTAAGAGGGATCCCTCCTAAACTGGGACTTCGAGTCTACCCATATGGAGTACTTTGCATGGAGGGACAAAAGACGATGAACCCAGCATCTGAGACCAACAGAAATATAAAAAATTCTAGATACTTCAAACAGTACACAAAAAGGCATGCAAAGGGAAGGAATTTCTGAAAATATATACCAGTAACCAATGCGAGACTAGGAGGTAAGCACAATCACACAAAATAGCAAAGCTGCGGCATTTGTATTTGTCTTTGTAGAAAAACTACATTTAAGGAGAAAGGGTGGAAAGCTTATACTTCCTATTTATAAGAAGAAATCTGACACGATCGAAGGAAACCAAACAGATCAAAAAGAAGAAGCAGGCGCATACACCTCAGCAAAACCAAATTTATTACACTTAGGCATGAGGATCATTTGATGCTCAAAGGATTCTACGCACCAAAAAAATGATGCTCCAGCAACACTATCGCATTGCCACTCAAATGGCTACCTACGGACTTCATCAATGCATCACAACGCGACCTATTCATTTTCTCATAAAGGATTTAAGTGAATAAGCTCCATGGAAATTGGAAAAGAGAAAAAAGTCGGAGGAACGTAAGCCTATACATTGGCCCAAACAGAGTAACACAGTTTTAGATATTGATTGTCCTATTCTTTCTGGGCATTCATTCTTATGCAATGTCAACTGTTTCGATCTAAATTTGATTCCCTGACCACTTTTCCACCAAAAAAATAAAAATGCCAACGTATCTTGCAACCGATTCAAAAGTCTACACAACCAACCAATAAAAGGGTTATCAAGATCAGCAACTGGATTGACCAATCATCAATGGACTTAACATAAATTACAATAGCATGGCTAGAAAGCAGGAATGTCTGTTGCAGATGAAGGTTTTAAACATTCATATCGCAAGGAATATGGTATGGCACAGTTTTTGGTTTCTACTTTGTGGACTCCTGTATTTTAATTTCTTGAGTTAATGTTGAACAATGTAAGATTTTCTTAAATGACAGGAAGAACAAGGGAAATATGACAACGAGGAGCATCAAATGACAGGCATCAACACAGAGATGAACCTATTTGACACATGATTTTTTACTAGAAATAAATAATATCACAAAGAATACAGAGGCCAACGTTCATCTCCCTACCTTTGGGATTTTACCATTCCATCTTTGGTCTGTGAAAGGAAGTTCCTGAACAAACCACAATCGCCATTTCCCAATAAATCACCTCCAACCCCCAAAAAAAAATTCTATGTCCCACTGATTCTTGTGCCACTCAAAGTGATTTCATTCAGAATGCAACATAACAAACCTGCATCCACCCAAAAACATTTGCATCTAGCAAAGTGAAAGATTGTAAGCTAACCAACAAATATTGACTTCTGAACTATAAATGTAACACTTCTTAAGTGATGACTCTGACATTCCACCCCCCCCCCCTCCCCCCCCTATAGGTTGATAAAGAATCATCCCACCACCAAATGCACAAGGTAGGAAACCCTACTTTGCACCTTGCATTGTAATTTTGTTTCGTTAGAAATTTTAAACCCTCCATATTCACGTAAAAACCACAATGTACCAATAGGAGTTTCCATTCACCTGTAAGTAACAAATTTCTAATGGAAATGAGCTGCCTGAGCATATAAAGGAAGCACTAAGTTCACAGTAAGTGTAAGGTTCAAAAATTCATCAACTTTCATAGGTTAAAAGCAGTTTCTATTAGAAAAACAAATAGAGCTAATTCAAATTCAGCTTGTTACCACGACAATGAAGCATTATTGTCCTAGCCCCCATCAAATATATCAAAATGCAGTTTATAACCTGAAACTTTTTTCTCTCTGATCAATAGTTTGGTTCCAGTAAATAATTAAATACTTGTTGCTCTCTGTGTGCTGCTGAAACAGGGTAGTTTTTCTTCTAAAAATGTGTAACATTCTTCTGAGTAATGTATAATACTTTTTTCACAGGACTAGTGGATTCTTCACCATCAGGAAGACCCAGATGCTCAAGTTCTTCAGGAGGCAGAGCTTCAAGCAACCTGATACGTCCAATTAAATATCATGTATACGTAAAAACTGCTTTTGACGTCCTTTAGGTATTAGATGATGAATAAAATTAAAGACACAAAGAGAAAGAATTTCATATTTACTTTCCAGAAAATAGTATCAACAGCAGTTAATTGATGGTGCTCTAAGATCTCAAGTCCAACTCGTACTCTCGATGGCTTCCACACATTCAAAATTAATGAAAAAAAATGCAATTAAATCCCCTGATAAAATAAATAAATAAATAAAAACTTCTGCCTACTGGTTTCCACGCACTTCTATTCCACTGTATTGATCTTCTTAGGTTATTCCTAATCAATTGATTAAGGAAATTCAGGAACGAGAAAAAAAACCCCCCCCACCCCTAAAAAGTACTTTGAACCCAGGAAAAGAAACTCAAAAGAGTATGACAGAGAATTAGCGTATATACTATCCTTCTCAGACCTTATTGTGATCTGAAACTTCCTCATTCATGTGTTCAATGACAAACTACGAATGACTGTTCCTTTCAATGATATACCTGAAGCAAGCCTGTGTATTCCTATCCTCCACCATTTCACGGTAATCCGCCGGTCCATTGAAGAAAACCACCATTATATCATATAAGTGACAGCAACACTTCAAACAAAGCCCACCCAAACATCAATGACACACAACAACCAAACCTCCTCGAGCTCCATTTATTTGGTAAGTTGCGCAACTATCAGAATGGGACTGAATCTGATACGTAGCTAGACAAACAAGTTGCAACAATATGTAAAATCACGCACAATTTCATATCAATAAATAGATAAACAAATTTCTTCAACCTATTTTATGAACATGAAATTCAAAGTCATAAACCCAACCGTCAACATCAAATTTCAAAACGACTTTACGTTGCTTTTAAGGCCGCCAAGAACAAACCCGGAGTCGTTGGGATCAGAGCCGATTCAAATTATCCCTCCATTTCCGCGTTTCTTCGCCGCCACGAGTTCCGAGTTCGACCACCAGGCTCGGTTCGGCGATCCTCGAGGCCTCGAACACAAGCAATCAGCGCGCTTGGGAGGAAGATCAGGAGCGTCCAGTACCTCAATACGCCCGAATCATCGCCGAACCACTCGTCCTTGATGCCGGTGGACCGGGTTTCTTGCGCTTCCGTCGGACCCGGACTCGACCGACCGAGCTTCTTCGTCCTCGTCGTCGGAGACGAGATTGATATGCATGTTGTTGCTGCAACATCGATCGGGGATCGGTGGTTGCGGAATTCCGGGATGTAGGGAAAGAGATAATGTAACGAAAGGAAATCAGCTTTTTCTTTTTTTTTTAACTTCAGCTTAGCATTAGGCTTTTTTAAACTCATTTCCTCCCTTAATGTAGAAAAAATTGCTAAAAAAATACAAAAAGATTCCTACAGCAGCTTATTTAAGTGTTTTCCTAAATGTATAAGACACCAAATAAACCAAATTTCTTAGTTCCTTGATATAGGAAACAGAAAATCATTCCTTAACATTATTTAATATAAAACTTTATCTCTTCTCTCTCTCTCTACCATTTGTTTAAAACAATATTTTAATTAATTTATCTTTCCTCTCTCTTTTTTCATTTAGATCATAGAAAATTTTGTTTCAACAAATACAATACTTTGAAGAAAAAGAGGATAAGAACCTCTCTACCATTATCTAAAGACTAATGAATTGACTGCTGTGTCAACAATGCGCGGCCGCCATTTGCCTCCCTACAAGTATGAGAGACACTCTAAGGGATTTAGAGACTGTCAGTTTTCTTCAGGTATATCGATCAACTGATCAATAGCAACTCCCAGCAGGATTCTATCTGTTTGTAAGGGCTTGCCAAATTCTAAAGCCATCGCCCTTCAAATGTAGATGTTGAAACCCATTATCTACGCAAAGAGACACTGTCTTCCACATGCGCCACATGTCTTCAGCAACAGTTGGGGATCAGAAATGAATTGGAACATGATGTAACATTGGCTGCACAAAACTGCTCCATCACATCTCGCACTATACATACCGACCCCTCATCTTTTAGACGAAACCATCAAATAGCAGCATCCCAATTAGCTTTCACCGTCCCCTCATGGATGGTGTCTTCCAAAAAGGTTTGACCATGGTGGAGTGGAATCCCCCCTGGTTAGTATCTGGGGATATAATTGCTTTGCGAAAGCCTCCCAACGAAGCTAGACCTTGCTGAACAAGCGAGGGTGGGAGAGGAGAGACCCCTTCAAATGACAAAAAGTGTTCGACGGAGCCAAATACGCCGAGCTAGAACGGGTAACCAATTCTAGATCATCCTTCGTCCATTTTATATTAGCTTCACAAATAATAAAAATTGCAGTATAGGAGAAAGATGAAGGAGAAGTTGTGTGTGTGAGTGTATTAAATAAGGAACTATAAATAGTGTTTGTCTCTATATAAAGAAAAAGTTTAAGAAAAGGCTTTACCTGCTAGATGTTCTTACCCAACACCGATGTGAATTCTCAATTTTCAGCACTTTCAATTTACTACATTAAAAAATGGTAATATTTAAATCATTAATAAAATTATGAAAATTAAAATTATCTTAATTAAAAAAAGAAAAGAGAAAAAAAGAGAAAAAAAAATGACAATTTAAAACAAGAAGAAAAAAAAAGAGGGGATGAGGAGACGGCCACAGCAGTGGGTCCCATGACCTAGTGCAGACCTACGGCTGGTCTTTTTTCCTTCTTTTTTCTTGTTGATTTTTAAAAGAAACTTTATGGCCCCGCTGCGATTACTAGAGTATTTAGTAATTTTGTTCATGTAGCATTACGGACGTTAACGAAAAATACTAACCAACATGAGATTGACAACTAACTAGAAAACGCTGCGTCACTACACTGAATTTCTTACGATATCTACGGTCGCACGATTCTCGCAAAACTAGTAATAATCCTTGTGAAGGGATCAAAGTTTTCACCTTTAGTGACTAATAAACTAATAAAGGTAATCAGAAAACAAAAAGTAAAAAATTGAAATTCCAATAGCGATAAGCGCCAAAAAAGAGAGAAACAGGGACAAAGAGGGCTAGAGACCGTCGAAGAGGCACTGATTCTAAAAGACAACCCACTAAATAGTCGGCCATGCAACATTTCCGAATCATGGGATTCGGGATGGGTATAAAAAGCGAATGGACCAATACAGATGTGAGGAAACACTCTGTAGCTGATATCGGAACATTTATAAAGTTTCTTTCTTTGTGATAAAAAAAATATATGATCTTTTGAAACATTTTATTTATCATGGGAACATGTGTTAGCAAGAAAAACATATTGCAAGGTCTGTTCATTCATGCAAGAAATAAAAATGCGTGTATTGCATTTAATATATAAAAAAATATTAGTGTATGTCAAAATTAATTTTAATATTTTTTGGTTGGTTGGAATTCTTCATCATTAATTTTACTTAATAATTTTGCTCTCTTAAGAAGTTAGTTCAAAATGTCATTTTTATAGAAAATGATACACATTATATTACTCATCTTCTCAATTCATCTCTCTATTGACTTTTAAATTTATTATTAGATTGGTGGTGTGAGCCACATGTAGGTTCATCAGTCTAATAGTAAATTAAATAAAATGAGATGGATAAGAAAATTATATGTAGCATTGCTCTTTTTTATAATCATTTTTTAAGGAAATAAATGTATGGAAAGGAAGTACTACTTAAATCTCAAAGGGATTTCATTGGTCATATGCAAAATGAAAACCTATCAAACTATGTTGATATGTAGTGGCAGATCAAAATATATCAAATTTTCACTGATAACATGTCACATTTTTAATAGTTCTCATTTTTAATACTATTCGATTAAAAAGAAATAATCTAAATTCATAAAATATAAGAATTTACTATTTCTTTAAAATTACATAAAATTCTTATCCCACTATGGCCAGGGAGGTTGTAGGTTGCATAGTAACCAAGTCCCACATTCCATTCAATTGGAAAGCATAAGTGCAGTTACACATGACCACAAATTTGTTAATATTTGGAAAAACTTTATTTAACTCCCATAAACTGTCATGCTTTTTGCAATTACTTCTCAAACTTCAAAATCTCTCAATTTAGTATATTTGAGTTTTAATTTTTTGCAATCTCTCCATTTAATTAGGATTTTTCATTAAATCATAACCAAATTGTGTTAAATTACCTAATTACCCTGTAAGTATTCTTTTGAACTTTTTATTTTTATTTTTTTTTTTTTAAAAAAAGTGACCCCACGTTGGGTCACCCGTGACCCAGTGTGTCACAAGTTTGACCCAAAACAATTTTTTTTTAAAAAAAAAATTATTCGAAATAAGGATAAATTTATCATTTTTAAAAAAAAAATTAGGAGCATAAAGTTATTTCATTTCTTTAACCGTCTGACTAACAGAATTATGCTAATAGGAGAGAGGAGATTTTTCAAAAAATTAAAACTTAAATATATTAAATTGAGAAATTTTAAAGTTTTGAAAGAATGATTATAAAAGACATGAAATCAAAGAAGTTAAATGAAGTTTCTTCTTAATATTTTGATTTGCAAATTAATTGAGGTTTGCAATAGGTAGATGGGGATTGAGTGTGGGTGGCTAGTTAAGAAAACTATCACTTGCCCACCAGCCTAAATAGGATTTTTCGCCTTCCATCCGATTATGGAAATATTATTCACAAGACAGCAGCTTCTTAATTCAAGTTGAATTTGGCTTGCCATATTAGACATCACTTTAATTAGTGCTCTGTGAATTTTTCTTAGAGCATTCACACGGAGAGTTTTATATGTTGTTTACTTTTTTTAACTTAAAAAAAAGTTAAAAAAAACATAAAAAAATAGGCCACAATAATTTCTCAACCGATTCTTAAAGTTTGAGTTTGATATAGTAGAACCCAATAACAAACCCAATTACTTATAAAAATTTGAAAAGACCTCTTTATCTCTCTCCTCTCACACCTCCCAATACACTATCATCCCTGACTCCCTCTTCTTCTACATTCAAGCACCTTTTATCCCTTCTCTCTAAGTAGAGAATATCTCCACCTCCTCTTGTGAGGTCTCTCCGCCACTACCGGTGGCTCTGCCAGGGAGGAGGGCGGGATCTCTTCCCGTCCCTCCTCCCTCCCCCCGTTTCCTCTTTCTCGGTTTCTCTCCCCTTGTCCTCCGGTAGTTTTTTTCTTAGCTTTTGTTTTTCTTTCCTTCAAGTTTTCATTGTTGCAGCTCAGCCCTCCATGGACCGGCGTCCCCGTCTCTGCGCTGATCTCCTCCGCAAACCCGCTCACCATCGCCGGTCGTTTCTCGGATCAGTAGTGGTTGACAGATCTGGTTTTTTCAAGATCAGATCTGTTAACCTCTACCAGCTCCGGCCTCAAACGCACCCCTCCACCGGTCTCCAGGGCCTCCTCCCTTCCAGCCGAGCTCCTCCGCCTCTCCATCCAGCCACCACGCGCCCTCGCGTGGATCTCACTCGCCCGCGAGTGTCACCCACGCGCCGGCGCGTGGTCTCCACTCAGCGGCGCGTAGCGACTGCGCTCCTCTGCTCCTCCGCCTGCCTCCGCCTTTGCTGCTGTTTTATGGTGTTTTTTTTGCTGTATTTTTCTGCTCTTGTTTTTTGAGGGTTATTGTCTCCTTGCATTTATTTGGTTTGTAATTATTGTGGAAACTTTGTAACCTGTGTGTATTTTCCGGCATCAGATCTTGATTGGATTTCGGCTGTTCCTTCCCCTCAGCTTCCACCTTCACGGTGGCTGCTGCCATCCATTGGGGCTCCTCACGGTGCCCCTTTGCCATTTAAAACCGCCTTGTGCGGCCCCTGGAGAGGCCCGGCTTGTTATTGGTCTCTTTGAGATCAGTAATGAAACCATTGCCTACTGTTTGTTTGTGTTTGTATTTAGCCATTTTCATTTGGGCTTTGTTGTTGGGGTGCCCACCCTTTTGTAGTTGTTCGATCCCATGTATCTCTTTTCCCATATTTGAATAGGAAAAAAAAAAAAAAAAGGCACCTTTTATTCTTTGAACTGGTCTTGTTAATTTGCTAAAGAAATGGTACCCTTCACCCCTCAACACTCTATCGACGTCATAGAGCAAAAACTCCATCGCTGTCATGGGTATCTATCAGTTGATGTTGCAAAAATCTTCGTCCAGCCACCGACGTCGAGGCCGAGACGTAATACCAAGTGGGCCGCCTTAGAAATTTGCAGCAACCACGGCCTATGGAGAAGATCTTGGTGGCTGTGGCAAGTGGTGGCGATGGGGGAGAGATGAGAGTGGAGGAGAAGATTTGATGGGGTGGTGGTAGTCGTAGGTTTCGTGGAGGGGCTAGCGGTGACAAGGGGGGAGAGGATGCCGGTGGATTTTGCTTTTGAAGATGACTTTTGTTTTTAATGGTATAGGAAAAGTGTGGGTTTGCTCTTGGAAGAAAAAGGTAAAAGGAGATAAATTAATAGAGAAGAAAAGACCGGATAGTTCATGGTAAGAAAGATTGGAAATAATAATAATAATAATAATAATAAAGTAAAAAATAATATTTTACTCATATAAAGAAAGATTAAGAAAAGTTGATATAGAGTGTATTTAAAAGTTGATATTTTACTCATTTGGTCATCCCCTTGGGTCCCTTCGATAGCTGGTTTTAAGCCATCCCCTAACCCGCTTCTGCCATCCCTACCAAATTTGAATGTCTCCGATCTGTTCTCTTATCCTCTCAGAGGTTGGAATGCCCCGCTGGTTCATTTTCTGTTTGATCATTCATCTGCAAATTCCATTCTAGAAATTCACCTTCCTCTGGTTTCCTCTCTGGATCGTCGGATTTGGACTCCCTCTAACTCTGGAAGATTCTCGGTTAAATCTGCTTATGAGGTGGCTTCTTCAGTTTCACTCCCATCGATCTCCCCTCTTCCCCCATCGGATTGGAATCTGCTTTGGGGGCTCAAGATCCAGAATATACTGAAGCATTTCCTGTGGAGAGTTACAAGGAATCTCTTACCGGTCAGAGCAAATATCTTTAAATTTGCCCCTCAGACGGATGTTGATCTGATAAACTGCCCCGTTTGTTTGGGCCCGGTGGAAACAATTCAGCACTTATTTTTTGAGTGCCCTTTTGCTCGGATCTTATGGCTTAACTCCTCCTGGCCCATGCATTTATCAGCCTTCTCCTCTCGCCCAATTGAATAATGGACCCAGGCCTTGTTGCAGCCTCACTCTTTGCTGGGTATCCCTTGGTGGATGTGCGGCAGTTCCAGATTTCTTGTTTGATTTTGCTTGATAACATCTGGTTGGCGAGAAATTCACTAATTCACAGAGCAGTCCAGTCGGATCCCATCAAAGTTCTGAAACTCATTCGTATCTCTATTGGCCACCACCTCTCAACGTGGAATACAGCCACTGATTCGACTCCTTGGTTGCCGCCTCCTTTAGGTTCTCTTAAAGCTAACTTTGATGTAGCTATCCGCCCAGGTTTTGCAGTGGCAGCCGCAACTCTTAGAGATCACAGTGGAGCCTTTTTGGCGGTTAACACGCTTAAGCTCCCTTCCATGA
>FXXK01000782.1:237612-253823 GCA_900184695.1 Betula pendula | reverse complement strand
TTTGATGGGGTGGTGGTAGTCGTAGGTTTCGTGGAGGGGCTAGCGATGACAAGGGGGGGAGAGGATGCCGGTGGATTTTGCTTTTGAAGATGACTTTTGTTTTTAATGGTATAGGAAAAGTGTGGGTTTGCTCTTGGAATAAACGAAAGGTAAAAGGAGAGAAATTAATGGAGAAGAAAAGACCAAATAGTGCATGGTAAGAAAGATTGGAAATAATAATAATAATAAAGTAAAAAAGTAATATTTTACTCATATAATGAAAGATTAAGAAAAGTTGATATAGAGTGTATTTAAATAAGAAAGTAAAAAATAATTTAATTCCTTAAATTTTTTTTAAAAAAAATGGTTATGTGCCTACCGAAAATGCTCTTACATAATTATATATTTGAATGGTGAAAGGCTGAAAGAAATTCACGCCCAGTTTTCAAAGAAATCCACGCCACGCCTGGCTGTAAAGGTTTTTTTTTTTTTTTCAATAAACTAAGAGCAATCGAAACTTTTGCCACGTTATCTTTTTCAAAGCAATACCAAAAAAAAAAAAAGCTATGAAAACTTTTGCCATTTTGTACAAATGCCAGGGACCCACCCACTTTACTATTTTAGTAAAAGAAGAAAATGGCCAGAAGAATAGATTTATTCTTGAGATAATTAACGAAAGAGTATGTTTTTAATGAATGAGATTAAAGGGATAAATCAAAGGGAGGTGCATTTGCCGACTAATCTGAGGAAGAACTACCAACATTAACCACGTATACTCTCATTACTCAAAAACACATTGAGAAGGTTGGCTAAATTTTCCCCTGAACTGGATTAAGTTGCCAATTGGAAGGAGGAAATTTTTCACCTCACAGCAAATACTGAATCTTGATTTATTTGCTTTATCCAGCTCCTTGCCAAATTATAACTTGAACAAGAAGTATATATTTGTGCATATAACCCACTTTATAGGGTATGTACATTGATTAAGATACTTCAAATAACTGTATAAGATATAAAATGAGTTTAAGAATTAGAAAAATAGGATCTACAACTCTAGTAAAACTTGTTGACACGTGTTAGCATAATATTGGAGGTTGTTAAAAGATTTTTATTGGCTAATATGACATGTTGACACGTGTTAATAAGTTGTAAAAGAGTTGTAGGTGTAGCATTACTTTAAAAGTTAACAGAGCAATACTTATAGATTAGAAAACTCATCATGGGTGGACTTAATGCTAATTCTCATAGCAACACATCAACCAAGTAATAAGAAGGGACCAGTATGAAGTTTAAGATGCAGATTAGGCCCTATAACAAATCACCTCTTATAAGTCACATCTACAGGCAAGCTTAGATCAATGGGGTAGTTACTGAATGTTAATTTTCTAGATGTTTCTCAAAAGAGAGAACAAATTTGAATTCTCAAAGCCATATGGAGGTTAATGATGAGGTTCCATTATTCTTTCTTCATTCGCATGTGTCAGTAGCTTTCGAAAGATTTGTTCTTCTTATTTATGTCTTCCAATAATAATATATTATAAATTCAATAGTATTTTTAAAGCCACATTAATTTTAAGTAAACACAAAAAGACATGAGAAAGATGTTTATCATTACTCATTTATAAGAATAAGTAATTCTAGACGAAAGACTCAGGTCTTTTTGTGTCCTTCCAAAATTATTATAACTTGTAAAATCATCATTGAATTTATGATTGACTATTATTAAATTTTGATCTAATAATAATTTTAAAAGTCATATCAATTTTGAGATGATACAACCATGTTAGATATTAAAATATGTTAAACTTACATTTCGTTTACAACTTTTTGATAGGTGATTGGAGCCGCATCATCCATTAAAAAAAATTTATCACCTTCTAATCACATACCAACATGTGTTCACGAGAAGATCGATACTTAATGGCATTGTCGCGATCACTATCTTGGTTTGATTCCGAAAAAAAAAAAACAAATTACAAAATGAAAAATTAAAAATTAAAAAGCTAGTTAAGTATTGGTTGAACTAAAACAAAGGACCTATAAACTGGAATGCAAAAACCTCCTCCAATTCAATTAATAAAAATATTATATATCCTTTGCATGTGGAAGTACAAATTCTTTTATTTTTTAATTTTTTAACTTTGTCATTACAATTAAAAAAAAGCTTAAACTTTTCGCCAACAAAGAAATACATAACATTTTTATAAACTGAATAAAAAAAAATAAAATTATCTCAATCCAATTTAAAGGAAAATTCAGTCCTATAACAAGAATACAATGAACCGACTTTGCAAGTGACTAACCATCTACCAACAATCCGAGATTTTTTTTCTTTTGTTTTTTTATAAATTTGTTTTACCAACAATCCGAGATTGATGGCTCCCAATGGGTGGAGAAGGTTGGGAGCTATCATTGTTTACTTGTTTCCTTGTGAAGACGTTTCGGCCTAAAAAAACATTGTCAAAGCCAATAAGCCCAAAGTGATGCATTCCCACTTAAAACTAAGTTGTGGTGCAAGTGGGACTTAAGATAGGAGGTTGTTTAAACTCAAAGTTACATCCTACTTCGAAGAAGTCGATAAGAATAGAAATATTATATATTCACTTTAACCTTTTAAACTATCATCAACTTTTTATTTGTGCTTTCAAATTTTAAAAAGTGGTATTGAGGCTTCTGTACTGTTACGTATTAAATTAGACATTTTTGTATTTTTTTTTTTTTGTCAAAATACTCTTGAAGTTATTAAAAAAAAAAAACCATTTGAAAAAGAATAAATAAGGGGGACTAATATGAAAAAGGGCTACCCATTTTTGGTATTTTCCCTTGTTTGTTTATTTTTTTAATATTCTTATTTTTTTTCAAATGGTAATTTTTTTAATAACTTTAAGGGGTTTTTTTTTTTTTTGGAGAAAAATATGAAAGTGTCTAATTTGACGCATGGTTGTACTATGGGGGCTTCGATGTTACTTTTAAAGTTGATAGGTGCAAATGAAAATGTGATAATAGTTTAAGAAGTTAAAGTATATTTTTCCCATAAGAATAATATCTGTAAACTTTATCTTTGCATTTTATCCTCTGTTTTTTTTGAAAAAAAAAAAAGAAAAAAAAAGAAAGTCATGATAGGATTAGAATAAAAAGTGATATTCAGAGATAACGTTTAAAAAGTTGTTTGGGAATCATATTCTTGTAATTTATTTAAAGAAGTTGAGCTTAAAATAAAGTGGGGAAGAGAAGTTATATTTTATCAAACATTTTAACGTTCGATGGGAGGTTTAGGACTTTTCGAACTATCTTAGATCTATAACTCCTTGAATTATCCTACTATTATCACATCAGACCATCATAATCATAGAATTTGAGTTTCATTTGGTGAAATGAAGGATCCAAATGCATTCGAAAGACCCGATTCGATCAACTCCAACAATTTGTACAGAGGATCTATTAGCATATAGAGGAAAGACTTTCATTAGAATGACATATCCATACCATACACCCAATATATAGGATCTGATCGCATTATTTGGTCAGAGATGCGTTAATCAACTGTCTTAAAATATCTTAAATGTGCAAAGTACTCCTAAGCAAAACAAAATTGAATGACCAAAAGCACTCCTAAATATAGCACAATGATGAGTTATTCAGCTTGATGGGGTGACATAATATTTCACTCCTCGAAAATTGCTCAACACAGTCGTGCATGTGTCAAGCTGTCAATGGTCTCTCAACAATGATGTCACCCTTCTGAATAAAGATCAATGCTCTCCAGTTGACCCTCCCCATTGCTTCACACGGCTCTCTGCTTGTTCAGCCTGCAGATTTGATTCAGTTTCAACAATGAATACAATGAATAACTTCAGGCTTCAAAAATGAAACAGAGAATGCAGAAGAGTAAAGATACTAACCTCTTTCCTCCAGTTGGTTATTGAAGTGACCACTATCAAGATTAAGGTTTGCAAACAAATTCCTCCAATCATTCCTGACCAAATACCCTGCAAGTTGGAAGTAGTAAAAATGTATCAATAAAGAACAAAAAAAAAAAACAAAAAACGAAGGTTAAAGAGTCCAAGAGAATAGTTCTAATATCTCACTTCAGCTCCAAAACCAAATGTGAATCCGAGGAGTATGCCGGCAGGCAATCCAACAATGTAGTAGCACCCGATGTTGATATATGCGACAATAGCTTGCCATCCGGCTCCAACAGCCACACCTTAATCAACAGAGAATAAAGTTAGTTTTATGTTTATGTTTGTGAGGCTGCAATATTATTTGTTCTTGTACTTACCAGATAAGACTGGTTGAAGGCTGTTTAGAAGCACTGTGATTCCTAGCAAGACAGCAAGTTTGGTAGTTTCATTGGCGACGGCTTCACTGTTGGTGAAAAGGTAAGGGAAATAATCCCTTGTTGCAAATACCACGCTCATGCAAACAACTCCTATGGCAACGGATGTGACTGAAACGACCATTACTGCGAATTTCGCAGCCCTAAAATTGCCGGCTCCAAGTTCATTTGATACCCTCACACTGTTGGAACAGCAAAGGCAAGTTCATACAATTAATTCTCTCAATTTTTGCTTACTGAGAAGTGAGAAGGCAAGAGGAAAATCCAAGGAAATTGGAATCCTCCAACTATATGGGGTTTGAATAGTCATTGTAGGATTCCAATTTGTATATATACCATCTTGATTGACTAGGAGTTTGTATATATCTTGTAAGCAACAAGTAAAGAGCAGAGCTTGCAGGGAAGATTACCTTATTGCAGCATTGAACCCAAGGGCAATCATCGCATCCCATCCTTGTATGTTCATGCTGCAAATGTATGGAGACTTCATGAAAATGAAATATTATGTAATCCATCCAAAACAGATGTAGATTTCATTGCATCCCATCCTATTGCGTTTGCAAATGCAATATGGAGGCGATGAATAAGCAGCTTACCAAATAGAGATGGCATCAACTGGAATCAGAGGATTCTGCAGACGGCCTGTTATCACCACCAGGATCATCAAGTACCAAAACTCCAAGCTGCAATTCAATTTACAGACAAAACTCAGTAATCAGTATCACATTATATAATATGAGTAACCCAAGTAAAAAGGAGTACAGAAACACACCATAACATTACAGCAGAAGCCAATGAAAGCTTCACAAAGCCCCACAAGTCTGCAAATGCAAGCCATGAGAATCCAGCCCACGCACCATCGGACTTGGTGATGAAAATGTACAGCAGTTGAGCAATAACAATAAGCCACCATGATGTGTTCAAGGTGATTGCCGCTCCAGTTAAGCCCCACCCAAGCTTCATCATCAGCAACCAGCTAAAGAATACATGTAGCACCAGCACCACAGCTGATATCCATGCGATCACTAACACTTTCCTCTGTGCTTGTAGGAACTTTTGGATTGGAAAATTGAGCGCGTACGCGAACAATTGTGGAAGCATCCAAAGAGCAAATTTGCCTGCAGCAGAAAGTCCAGTTAAAGGGGAGTTTTTTTTTTTTTTCTTCTTTTCTTTTGGATAATTTTATTTATCTCAATCGTCACTCTTTTTGCAAAATCTTTCAAAATCAAAATATCTCAATTTAGTGTATCGAACTTTCAATTTTTTTTAATTTTCTCACTCCGTTAAGATTTTTCCATAAAATCCTAACGGATTAGTGTCAAAATTTCAAAAAATCTCTCATATTTTTAGGGAAAAAAAAGGAAGGAAATTACAAGAAATTAGGCGTTGGTCAGGATTTAACAAAATTTACAAAAATATTCACGCTTGAATCTTTCAAAAAATTTCATTTTTTAAAATTAAAAAACAGGGGTATTTTTGAAAATTTTAAAGGGATTTAACGAAAAATTTTAATGGAATAAGAACTTGCAAAAAAAAATTGAAAGTTCGATATACTAAATTAAGAGATTTTAAATTTTGAGAACATTACAAAATGGGATGACAATTCAGTGGGTAAGTGAAGTTATCATTTTTTTTAATAAAAAAAAAGGGTATTTTGAAAAAATTTAATGAAAAATTATAACGAAATAAGAAATTGAAAAAAAATTGGAAGTTTAAATTAAGAGATTTTGAACTTTGAAAACATTACAAAATAGGTGACAATTTAGAGGGTCAGGGAAGTTATTTTTTTATTTTTTAATAATTTAAACTTATTAAAAATGTGTTGGCTATATAAGATATAAAGATAAGAGCAGTAGGCACAAACCAGCCGCTTCAGATATCTCATCGGTCTCCCCAATGGCCTCAAGGATGGGAGGGGACCAAACATAGATAGGAACCAAAACACAAGCTGTAGTCAATAAAATGACCCACGATCTCTGCATGTACACCCCCAACATCCTGTTGCCGCCCGCACCGTATGCTTGCCCACAAAGCGTCTCCAATGCACTTCCCATTCCCAACTGATTTCACCCAAAAATTCCAAATCAAAAAAGAGACACATAATATTATCAGGTTTTTGTATCAACATTAATTCTAGTGCTGCTATGGCCTTTTGAGTTATGAGTTATTTGACATCATAGAGAACTCATTAACTATGAGTTATGACTTTGTGAGATTGTACAACTTTGGTGTATTTGAGGGTAAATGCTTAGGTATTGCATAGAACTTTTACTTTAATTTTCTTAGAAATGTATAAAATAGTCTAAATTTTATTAAATGAGTGTTAGGTGACTGTCCACATTTTAATAATTACAGTAAAGGTACCCTAACAACATTAATATTATGTTAAAAGTGAAAAAGGGTGACGATTGAACCACATAAACTGAAAACCTTTTTATGATATCATATTAAAATTAACACACTATATAAACAGTGGCCCAAACTTAACTCACAAAAAACACTTTAAAAAATGAAAAATGCCGCAACCTAGACTAAATTTCCCAACAATATCGCACTTCCAACAGAAATCATAAGGCACATATTCATCCATGCAAAAGGAACAAACGAGTAAACATATATATAATTACCATGACCCCGAAGGCGAGGCCGGCGATGACAGAGTTCTCAACAGACACGGCGGCGAGTTCGATCTCCCCGAGGAAACCCGCAAATGTCTGAGTGAGCGCACCGAGCGAGTACTGACATATGGAGGTGAAGATTGCCGGGCCGGCAAGCTTCCAAAGATTCTTTGACTCATGCCCGAACTCCTTAACATAGCTCACCGGCTTGTCGTCCTCATGGTTGCTATCGTTATTCGTCAGAAGTGGAGTCTCTACGCCCATGGCTTAATTTGCTTCCACAACCACACACCTACTGCCGTTAGTGCTACCAATTCGGCCATGGCTCTCTATCTTATACGCAACAATTCGAGGATTAGGGTTTTCGATTAGTTTAACGATCTGTGGTTCCTTGTCTAACCAGGTAGGTATGGACTTATGGAAACTCCAGTACCGGTCGTGTTTGAAAGGTGGTTCACCTTCACCTTTGAAGGTGGGATCTGAACCAAACGGAAACCGGGGGATTTTTTTTTTAAGCCACGTATGGGTGCCTCAAAGACCGTCACGGCCCTCACATAACTCATAAAGTTGGTGGGACCAACAGCCGTACTTTGTCACTTGTCTTCTTGTGTGCGGTAAAACACAGCACGGTGACAGTTAGACTGTTTGACTCGGGTATCGGTGGAAAGCAAGTAGCACGCGGAAAGAGAGCAGGGTTTTACAAAGGGGTTTAGCTCCTTGATTTTGGGGGCTGACGGTCCAAAGGGTTATTTGCAGATGACCAAAATGTTAGGTAGCTAAAATTCTTGTCCCAAAACATTGTTCTATTTCGATTAGAACCAGAGAAAGGATTTTTTTTTCCCTTCAGTCTTATTAAATGATAATTATTTTTAGAATTTATGATTTTCACAAAAACATTTACACGAGAATTACCATTTTTAAAAGAATAATCTTAGAAATCACATTTTTATCTTTAACACTATTTTACTATACTGAGTCACTAATGTGACAGTGTTTATTAGCACTCAAATTAAAAAACAAATACTGATTAAGAAATAAATCGTTATGGTTAATTTGTTTTATAGACTCAGTGGCGGAAGAAAATGGGGGTTGCATAGGGGCGCATGCCCTCCTTTCCCCTGATTTAAAAAGAAAAAAAAAAATTCCTTAAGACATGCCACCCTTCCCTTGGTTTAAAATATATATATATATATATACTAAGAGTCTCACGCCTGACGCCCCTCATGTGGGCCTTGCCCCTTTGTTTTTTTTTTTTAAAAAAAATTACTAATACACTTATGCACCCACCCCCCCCCCCCTCCCCTTGCCCCTTGATTTTTTTTTTTTTTTTTGAACAAAAAACAAGACTAAAGACTTATGCTTAGACCTCAGTCCTTCCGCCCTTCCCTTTTCTTTTCTTTCCCTTCTCGGCTTTTCCTTTCTTTGCTTCTTCATCGTTCACATTTCACAGTACAAACCGAGTGAGAGTGAGACATTGAGACAGATGTTGAAATTGAAAGAGAGAGAGACCTGATTCTAGAGAGAGATGCAACTCGTGTGAGGAAAAAATCGTGAAGAAAAAGTGGAAGAAAAAGATGAAGATGAAGCTCAATATTGAGGGATTTCGGCTATAGGTGTCAAGTAATGTAAAATCTATAATTTTTCTCTATATTATCGTTATATCCAATGATTTTAGAGTTAGAGAATCATATAAATTGATATAATTTTTATTAAGTCTGAATCTAGGGTTTAATTTGATGCATCAGACTGTTGGGATGATAAAGTTATGACTGTTTGTCATGAAAATTTGTCTTTTTTGAGTTTGAACTTAGGTTTTATTTTCTAGGTCATCTCTTGCATAAATGGTCTCGCTTGGTGAACTAACAATTTGTTCAGATACAGACGCACGCAAAAGGGAATGTAATTTTTTTTTTTTTTGTTATTGATAAACTTTACTGAATTAGTCCATAAAGTTGTAAGAGAATCAAATGGGTATAAGCTACTCCATATGAATTTGTAGAATTAAATTGTAATGAGCTTACTTTGTCTCACCATATGGGATTTTCTAAAATTTTTTTTAAAATTTTGGCAGGTTTTATGTTATAATTTATATTTTGAATTGTAATTACTATATTTTTATATATTATAATAATAATAAAAAAAAGTATATAAAAAGAAAAAAAAATTATCATTATATTATATTATTTTAATTTCGCTTCCGCCCCTCCTTGGACACTTTCCAAGCTCTGCCATTGTATAGACTAATATAGTATTACTCTTATTGAAAACATTTCTCAATTTATTAAAAAATTTGTCTAAGAGAAATAAGACAAAGCTCAAGCCTTTGAAGGTTGAGCCAAATTTTGATCAATTTCTTATTTTGTGTTTGTATTTATATACTGTTTTCTTTCGGTTTGAGACTGTTGTTGAAGAGTCCACTTATTTTTCGAATGTAGGATCCCCACTCTCTCTTCCTTTTAGATAAAAAATGGTAAAAATCATCCCTTATAACTATTTCCTTATTCAAGTAAAAAAAAAAGTCCGAGCCAAACTACATACTAAGGGAAATGCTACTGTATTTACTGATATCCTTCTATTATTCTTTTATTTTTTAAAATTACCATTGGAATATTTAGCATGTCCAAAAAAAAAAAATAGTAATTTTGATAAATAAAAGGATGTGAGAAGGATCAAAAAATAAAATGTAGCATGTCCACACATGAGAACCACAAATAATCCGATAGTAATTTTTAAAAATAAAAAAAATATGAGAATGACAAAAAAATAAAATGTAGCATTTCTCCGTACTAAAAGCTGGTAGGCTCCCCTTCATGCAAAGAGTATTTATATGCCTTCTTTTCTCCCCTTTTCGTGTCGTGGATGAAAGATGGGTGAAAGCAGAAAATTCAGTTACACTCACACGTTTTGAAAGATGGGTGAACACATATAGTGGCAAAAGGGAGATTATTCAAAGTAAGTGGGCAAATGTCCAAAACGACGGGTGAAAAGTGCTTGCGCGACCCGCCCAACTTAAAAATTTAGTTTGGCTTTGACTAGAAAGGTAGGTTCCTCATAATTTTAAATCCCAAAATAACAAAACGTGATTATTTTAAATTAGAGTTTACTCCCTCTAACTACTATATTTTTTTTTTATGTCCCCTCAATATTTCAATTTTTGTAATGTGCCCCCTCAGTCTACCATTATGTTGCAATTAATTCTCCCATTTCGTGATAAAAATGACCAAAAATGCTATCAATAAGATTAAAAAAAAATTACTTACCATTTTGTTTTAATAACTTTACGTTATGGAGAGTATTTTTGTCATTTTAAAATGTGGAATGAGGACAATGCAACCCTAATTGTAAATTAGGGAGGGGGAGAGACATTGTAAAAGATATGATAATTAGAGGGGTAAATGTTGTTAACCCTTTAAATAGACGGAGTTTTCTTCAAAATTAAGTTTAAAGAAGTTTCTCTAACTTGTCTATAAAATTTATGTGTGTCTATTAGCATGCTTTTTTAATTACGTGTGAGAAATACATACTTTTTTAATATAATTTTTTCCAACTCTTTTAATGCTATTAAAAAAAATATATATGTATTTTTCACATGCTTTAAAAACACATATCAATTTTATAAACTAAGTTGGAGGAAGTCCTCCAACTTAATTTTGAAAAAAACTTTTTCCCCTTTAAATTACGTTAGAAAGCAAACCTTTCATAAAGTCGATGTCATGGAAATTCCTTATTAACTTTCAAGTTGAGAGGGCTTAGAGTGCTATTAAGGCACTACAGCTTTTATCACATATTTCTTATAAATTGATGTTGCAGTTCATGTGAATTTACTATATTAGCCGCTAAAAAATTAAAAAATATTTGTTAAATTTTTTTTATCCACATTTTATCTTATGACGTTGAAGTGTACTGCCACGTGAAGTTTTAGAAAAATTATAATAAGAGTAATAATACCCAAACATTTTCCCAGGGCTTGTCGTAAGAGGAATTCTCAAATTGTTTTACACACGTGTTTCAATATATTTAAAATCAGGTGCTTTTTTTTAAAAACAAAAAAAGAAGCAAAAAATCTGCTTCAATATTGGCTACATTTAGGGGCAGACCCACATGTATTATTGGGGGATGAATGTCTCTCCAAAAGGCTTGTTCTTTCATTTGTTTTTTTCCCTTTTTTGGAATTGTTATGTGTTTTTATGTAAGTTTTTTGCTTAATTATTAGTTTATGGAGAGAATATATGGTGCAAAGTAAATTTTATTTTATATTATCTTGAAAATGGATGATTTTTCAATCATTATTGTTACTGAATTCTATTTCTCCTAGCGTTATGTTAAAAAATAAAGCTTTTCTCTCATAGATTTAATCGAATAAAAAATCAATATTATCAATTAGAGCAAAAATTAAATAATTTATTTTGTTTTTAAAGTTTTATGTATTCATTAATTGTTGCAATAATCACAAAAATTTATAAAAAAATCTTATATATTTATTTAAGTTCGTCGTCCCATACTCAAAATCTTAGTTCCACCTGAGCCTACATTTTCAAAATATTACAGTCCATCTACTTGCTTTGAGCCAATTGTCTAAGTAATGAGAAAAACCAATCAAATAGTCAAGCCTCATCTTAATAAATGGGATCAACAAATTTTTTAATATGCAGACTACGAGATTTGGTGACAACTACCTTTCCTTTTCTTTCTCTTTTTTGGGGCAAAAAAAAAGGGACCACCTTTCTTTTAATTCGTTATAAGAAATTCTGTGAGATTTTTCTTTTCTTATCAAATCTATCACATGCATCCAGAATGTACTTTAATTAGTTTACTACTTAAATAAAAAAAGTAAAAACCTTTAACAAACATTATTTTTGCAATTTATTTATTTATTTTTTGATTTTGCACCATCCTCTCTTGTATGGTGTGATCTGCTACTGATCTCACCACGTGAGGGAGATAGGTGTCCAAGTGATAGTCATGTGTCACTAAATAACGCATAGAAAACAATACGCCGGATAATCCACTTCAACAAATATTTATTCTTTTATTTTTTTTTGAGAAAAAATTATATTTTGCTCATAAATTTTTATATGATTTAAATTTAGTCATTGAGTTTCTAATTTCAAGAATATAATCATTAAATTTTGTCAGATTTTAAATATGACCCTCTACCACTTTTCCATCCAAATAAATGGTTTGTCATATATCACATGTGTCTCAATTGATATGCTAGTAGTGTTCATATCAATACCTAATATCAATGTCATATCATTAAGCATCAATTCATCAATAATAATAATAATAAAAAAAAAACCAAACAAAACAAAAAACAAAATACCCAACTTAAAAAACATAAACCATATTCTTTGTCATCTTAATCTTCTAGATTTGTAGCGTTAAAAAAAAAACATTAACTTTGACGTTGAGATAGACTCTGATGTGTCAAATGAGACACACGTGACAAATAGAAAATCGTTAACTTTGACGGTAAAATGATAAAGACAATAATTTCAAAACTTGAGTAAAACTTAAAGACTTTATTCTTAAAATTAAAAACTCAATGACTAAATTCAAATTAGATAAAAACTTAGAGATTAAATATAATTTTTTTTTTTTTTTTCAAATTAAGCTTATAATTTATAGTGGGTAGAAACCGTACAACAATTCGATGCGTGGAGGATGTTATGGAATTTGCTATTTGGATAGACCAAATTCTCTAAAATTTTCAGACTCCCTTTAACACTTATTCGGACAAGTGAATTTAATAAAAAACCTCTCACAATTGCAATCAAGCACTGTGAAATTTTCAGTGAATTCCATAAAAGCCTCTCACAATTGCAATTGCAATTGAGCAGGGGATTGCAGCCAATCCCAAACCATTTGGATGTACCCAGATGCTGGACTTTCTAGTTATTAGCTAAATGCTAATCATAATGTACCCTGATGACATTAGGCCACAGCTTGTTTTGGTTTGCAAATATCATTTACTTTACATATTTCAAGGTTACAAGGAGTAATGCTGGAGGGAGGATCTAAGTTCTCTAAAAAGTGATATGACTTTTAAAATCACCATTAGATCAAAATTCAATAATTAACTATTACAAATTTAATGATAATTTTAAAAGCCACAAAACTTTCATAAGAAGTTCTCCCTCTAGCATTATTCTGGTTACAAGTAGTTAATCCTAAACACTTAAAATGACACTGATGCTGAAAATAAATGCATGGAGCATAGATGCCAGTACAAGGGTTTTGCCAGTAATGACATTGTTCAGAAGAAAAACGCATTGTTGAGACTGACATCAAAATTCACAGTTTTTTGTTTTCTTTTTTTCACATAAGGCTTCCTGGGGCTGCCAAACTCACTGATGAGTTAAGGGTCCAAGTAAATGATTTCTGCTTGCATGGAGGCTCGCCGGAATCGCAGCAATTCTTTTAGCAACTCCCATCCTCCATTGATGGAAGCAGGCTTAACAGTCATTGTTTCAAGAACTGGGGAAGCTAATAGCAGGAAATTGATGAAATTTAATTCAGCTTTTATACCCAAGATGCCAACTATTTTCACTTGTCGCAGTTGGTTGAATGGACAACTCCAGCGATCATCTTCCCAACAGTTGGTGCATCTCACCACGGTGGTAGCCTGTTCCTCCGGGCGAGCCTACACAAGTTCTATTGCATTAAAATCTCTGGAAGTTCACAAAATTACCTCCCAAGCAAATGATGGTAATGCATTATCAGTTTATAGTTTAGCTGACGAAACATGTGAAGTATAAGCATGACATGAAAATCAAATATTTGACAGCATGTGCATGCTTGTAATGTCAATTTGGATGAAGCTAAGGTCATAATCAGTAGAAAGAAACTCACCAAAACTTCTAGTTCTTGTAGATTAGGGGAACTTCTTAAGAGGCACAGAGCAGCTAAAACCTCCTCCACATCATTGAAGTTCATGAGTATGGAAAGATAATTCAGATGAACGCATGGTGTAGGCAACTTTACTGGCACAATTCCAATAGCCAAATACTGGAGCAAAAAGAAGATTAGAGAACAAATATAGATCAATCAAATGAAGTAACATAGCACTTGGACCTCCCCGTGCAAACTGAATCAGTTCATTGGGATTTACAAAACAATTTAAGCAGACAAGTCGATGGTGAAAATGCCAAGAAAAAAGCACAATGAAGAAACATAGAAATGAGTTCAATAACTGAAACCTGGAAAAATCCTTTAAGTGCAGAAAGAACATCGTTTCAAATCATTGGCAATTTGCAAAACCCAATGAACTCATTCACTTTCCAGTGGCATATGAGGGCCCCTTAAATTATACTAACACAATTATTACCTTCAAAAAGTAGCTCTGAACCTCCAGCCTTCGAATATGGGGCAGATGAACAAAAAAATTGAGCAAATTGCTAGAATTGGCATAAGCTCGCCTTCTGTCATTGCCAACATTTACATATAATCCAATGGAGATAACAGTTAAACAGAAGGTGTTTTCAAAACTAATGTCCTCAAAAGCACCTCCAATATCAAAAAATTGGAGATTTGGTGCATCAATGTTGAGATGGGTGAAACCTTCAAAGTTCATCAATGTTAATCTCTCTAGCAGAGGGCAGCTAGGAATCAGACTTCCAAACACATCTTGGGCCAAGGTCACATGCTGCAGATCAAGGCTCTTCAAGCTCCTGAAGCCTTTAAACGTCAACGGAGGTTTTAGCGAACAATTAAATAACTCTAAATGAGTCAAACTGTGGCAAGAAAATAAAGAAGAAGGCATCTTGTAGCGTTGCCCTTTCCAAATTTCAAGAACGAACTCTTTGATAGAGTGCCTTGATAGATGAAGAATCCACCTATCAATGTCAATAATGCCTAGAAGATCTCGGTGAGATAGTTTGAACTTGTGTATTGGGCCATTATGAAGTAAGAGAACATGATCAACAATGTTCACAAGTTTATTCTTGACAATTGTATGATCTTGAGAAGAAACAGGGAAACATTGATTATCAAACGCAAGATGTGGAAGTGTAGCCCATTTGTACCTCCACCTGCTTGACAAAACACTTGTCCTAACTGCCTCCCTAATTGACAAATTTGACAAAATGTGATCTATAACATGCCCTGGTAAGTTGCTAATCTTGTCTAGCTCCATCTCCCTTCAGCACAGGCACTTTGGATCTTCTCTTTGTTTCTGAAATATTTCAGGAAAAGAGGAATCAGAAATCAGATTCAAAGACCTGGGGTACCTAGGTCATTTACTTAGTGAGCATTTTAGGGAGGGAGAGAGAGAGCCGAAATCCTTTGCAAGAATCAGGCAAAATGTCTTAAACCAAGGGAAATAACTACAATTATACAAACTATTCTATTTTAAATTTCATCACAAAGTTCAGAACATAATAAAGTCACAAACTTGTACCCTAAAAAATTGCACACCTTTTAAATATTTGATTTGCATGGTTGAAAAGAGAGCATTTCAATTTGCTTTTATTTCTGAAATAATATCAAGTCCGTAACAGAATAATTTAGGACAGGTTCTTGGAGGAACCTAGACCTCCTTCAAACACACGGTTTGGAAAATAAACTTGTCTTTGTTATCTTTATTCAAATCACTGTTTAAACAGACCTACACCCATCAACAATAAGACTCTAAATATAAAACAACTTACAATTAAAGACTCTTACTCGTACATTGGGACATCTCGGAAGATGACCTTTTTTGAAAAACTACTACACTCTACTAAACTGAAATACTTGAGACCCACTAAAACACTACTCAACAAAGGACTCCAGAAAAAGGCAGAGATATGGTCTTCAATTGACTTCTCAGCACCTAAGGAGTTTAACACGACGCTCGAACAGGACCATCACAGACACAGTTCTACTTTAACCAGAATTTGGGGCACATACTGAAACAAATGAGCAAATTCTTGATATCCCAGATTCATAAACTGCAAGAATCCAAGCTAGACCCCCCATTTTCGTAATCGGGAAGAACCAAAAGGTATTCAAAGTTAGGGAGAATAGTCTAAAAAGACAACTGATTCCTCATCAAATGATTAGATGATTTGAAAGGAAGAATTTAATTCCATTCCCACTCAGAAAGTCGATCCACAAAAACCAATGACTGAACTGAGGTGCTATTTTCCATATCATGCAAATATTCCTCACCCACATTACATGGGAAAATATCCTTTTGTTTATTTAGCAATTATATGTGGGTCTTCAGTCCTTCACAGTAAGAAAATCAATTCAAACGCCGTCATCACAGAAAACTCCCCAAGAAGATTATTTTC
>FXXK01000782.1:191351-236806 GCA_900184695.1 Betula pendula | reverse complement strand
TTTAGATTAACTTTTACATATATATATAATAATGTATATCTTGCAATTTTTAAATAACCGTAATATGATGTATACTTTTAAATACAACAAAACACAACATTAATGCCGGGACGTGTACCGTCAGAACATCCTCACAAAATTGTGAGGATACTCATTTAATTCTTTTTTTATTATTATTTTTAAAGTCAAAGATATTTTAACGCTACACATCTGTCCAAACGTGTAGCTTTACTCTAACTGCAAAATAAATTCTCTCAATTTTAAATGGAAATAAAATTTCTAAGTAAAAGACTGCAACAATAGCCAAAAAAATGTTTTGGTCGTAAACGCAGAATAACCAGATGGGCCAAATGGCTAAGAGTTAACAATTAAGGCTTCAGCAAATTTTGTACATTAGAAAACAAAAAGGCAGCAAGTTTCTTTTTTTTTTTCATATTTTTTTTTCATCTGGAATCCTTAAATTGCATTCACTTTACCGGTACATAATAATATGACGTAGTCACGTAGATCAAGTAAGGGTGTGTTTGGAATTGTGATTTTGTAGACAATAAGTACGATTTTAAATTAAATTGTTTAAGAACTGCGATTTTAAAAAATTGCGATTTAAAAATGTACTTATTAAAATCGTAATCCCAAACAAATCCTAAAAGGAAGATGATTCATTTTACCAGCACATAAGGGCTTGTTTGTTAAATTCTTTAGGTTTTTTTTTGTTTTTTTGTTTTTTTGTTTTTTTGTTTTTTTTTAAATAGAAGTGAATGATGTGATATAAAGTAGAAAAAATGTTTTAATTTTTTTTTTTTGTATAGAAAAGTGAAAAAGTTTTGTTTTCTAGTAAGTTTTTTATTTAATTAATAATAAAAAGTGGGACAAAAATTTCCTACAAATCAACTTATAAAAGTGACATGTGTCCTTTAAGCATGTGAGAAGCACATATTTTATTATTAATGCTATTAAATTTCACATGTTTTATTATTAATGCAATTAAAAAAGCATATAAGAAGTACATGTTATTAAAAAAAAGTATGTGCTTCTCACATACTAAGGACACATGTTACTTTTAAAGGCCGGTTTGTAAGAAATTTCTGTTCTAAAAAGTGAATGAAGTGATATAAAAAGTAAAAAAAATTGTTAAAAAGTAATTGATAGAATATTAAAAGTGGTGTTGATTTTGAGAGGAAAAAGAAAAAAAAAAGGGGTAAAGGGGTTAACAAACATAGATCCTCAACAAATTCCTCGACAAATGAATCTGTTTGTTTGGTAATAATTAAGTTTTATTTTGAAATTTTAGTTTAAAAAGTAATAAGAAGTGATTGATTTGATATAAATGTGAAATAAGATTTAAATTGTTTGCGAGAGAAAAATAAAACAAAGTTGTTTGGTAAATAATTTTGAAAAGATGTTGAGAATTTTTAGAAAGAGTGAAAACAAGTTAAAACTTATCAAACAGTGCCAGCAATTTTTTTTCCCAGCGTGGAATCCTTGAATTGCATTCATTTTATAGTCACAGAATAATCTGAAGTAGATAAGGTGAATATAATGACACGTCCATATTAGATTTTAAATATCTAATTGTGTATATATTGTCATCTTATTTAAATTAAATAATACGATATTATATACACCATTAAATATAATAAAACAAAATATTTGACCATAAAATAAATCTTTCTCTTATTTCAAGTAAATGAAAAGGGAAGAATAGGAGATGACAAAAGGCGGTGGGCTGTGGGCACCCATTAATCATACTGTTAAACTAATAATTGAGTGGTTAATTAAGTTTGTTATTTTTTTAAAAAAATTATAAATTTAATTTCTTAAAATAAATGGTAATTTATCAAAATTTAATAACTCTGACAGAAATAATAATTCATGAGGATATAAATTTTTTAAAAAAATGATAAGCATACAATTCTTTCACAACTTTTAATACATATATATGTTAGCACGTGATTGGAGGGCATTAAAGGACGAGAAACGCTTACAACCTTTTATTCTAATCACATACCGGTGGTACGTGTAAGGTGTAAAAAAAAAGAGATTTTCTCTGCATTATTTTTATTTTATTTTATTTTGTCATTAATTATCTCATCCTCCCACATTTTAAGATTATTATTGATGTGAGAAGGACAAAAAAAAAAAAAAAAAAAGAAAAGAAAGAAGAAGCATTTCTCAGAAATTGTGTATTACGTGACTGGTGGTCCTTTTCAACTTTTATCCAACTTGATTATATTGTCAATGCGTCCAACCAACTCGCGGAGAAAGCTGGAATCAAATAAGAGAGAGATATCAAAATGTATTAGATGGTCGACTTTTCTCCAATGTATTCACCGCCAAAAGGCCAAATTTTCCATACCGATGTTTGTAGTCGATCGGTCCAAGTCAATGGCTTTAAAAGCTTTCTCGCTATAATATGTATATATCTCTCACTAGCATTTTTTCTTGCTTTTGTTATTCAACCATGTTCAGTCTTTTTACATTATTTAGTGATTAAGAGAGAAGATCGCCATGCAGAAGATGATCACTAGCTTTTTAAGGTTTTGCAGAGGACGAGCCAAGTTGAAGAGAAAGCCAATGGGTTTTATGAACCAATATCATACACAAAGACATCATCATCAAGGAATAAAGACCGTTGGGGTCGATAATCTCTGCGACTTCTCAAGCAATTCGGATCTCTGCCTTTGCATTGTCACTTGGAACATGAATGGACAGGTAATCATGCAGACAGATCAACTAACTATTTAATTAATCTTCATGCACAAGATTAATTAACGTTTACTGCTATAATTGTCTTCAATTTTGTGGTTGACATTCATTTGATATACATATATATATATATGAAGGTCTCTTCCGAAGATCTAGCAGAGCTCGTCGGGAGCAGCCGAAAATT
Source organism: Betula pendula (assembly GCA_900184695.1). Classification (NCBI taxonomy): domain Eukaryota; kingdom Viridiplantae; phylum Streptophyta; class Magnoliopsida; order Fagales; family Betulaceae; genus Betula; species Betula pendula. The sequence goes on along the minus strand of FXXK01000782.1, from coordinate 233,916 downwards.
TGATCTTCTCGTTGTTGGGTTGCAGGAGGTTCCACGAGACAACATTTTACGGCTATTGCAGGCGGCTCTAGAAGAAACCCACATGTAAGAGATCGACCACCTTAATTAATTTGTTCTTATCATTAATTATCTCTTTCTATGACTAGTATTCTTGATGATGATGATGAAGAACAGTCGTATATATAATAGAATCTTTTGGTAGCTGCATGCGTTAAGACACAAGAAGCCTGTTGCGGACTTTGTTGTAAAATTAAGACCCAAAGTGTAGGGTCATAATCTTCCTTGAAATTTATGTCTTGGAGAACAAAAGGTTGTTATATGTCAACATTGATAATGACAACTCAATGCTCTATATATATCACCTTCAACGTATAGATCTGAATCCATCATGTCCTTTCACACTTTCATCGGCCTCGATCAAAACCACGATAAATATTGAGCTTTTCTTTCATTGACGGCGCTTTTATCAAAACGACAATAAATATTTCACATTTCCGACACTCTTGATCAGTTAATGATGCTGATTTACATGATTTATTGGCGGCCAAGAAAAGCACCGGCGAAGACCATTTATAGGTCGGCGTTTGTAATTTTGGCCACCTGGGAAATTATGCGCGGGTGAAAGCCTTGTATATTTCTAGTAGTGAATATTTCATGTTTAACCCGAAAGGGGTTGGTTTAATGGTCGTTGGTTAAGGTTTTTAAAGAATATTATCTTATAGGCTTTAAGTTCGAGACTTTTTAGATATAAATTTTTTTTTTGGGCTAGCAGTTCGGGCGAAACTCATCACTATATTAAGAGTGGTGCAAAACCTCGAGGTGCTGCCAAATTACAAAGAATAACACCAGATACCTCACATTTAAAAGAAAAAAAGAAAAAAATCACGTTTTTTATACAGTGCGGCCATAANGGCTGGTTACTGATTTTTTTATTTTTTATTTTTATTTTTTGTAAGTGGTTACTGATTTTATTAATCGTGTAATTAAGTGTGTTAGGGAAAGCCATAATGCAATCTCTGCAGCTGTATGTTTTTGGACCAAAGAAGTCAAACTTGTTAGTCAAAGGTAAGCTTTGGTTTGGTAATTCCGAGAAGAATCAAATCCATTTTGTGCATAAATATTGGGATCATCATTTTTCTGTTGTTGACGAATGATCATTAATTGCTTCTTCGATTTTATTTTCTTCTTATTTTGAAATACGGCTTTGTAGAATTGCAGGTAGATAAGCATTCCGTTGGGGGCTTTGGAGGATTAATTAGGAGAAAGAAAGGGGCCGTGGCAATCCGCATCAACTACAAAGGCATCCAAATGGTCTTCATATCATGCCATCTCTCCGGTATATATGCTTATTTGGTTTGATTTATATAATTATCTCCGGATTTTAGCCAAGTAGGAAAAAAGTCTTAGGATATGTTTCGTAATGGTTTTAAATTGCTTGAGTAAAGTGTGTTTTTGGTTTTAAAAAAAAAAAATATATATATTTTCAAATCTTTTAACTTTCATGATTTGTTTTATTTTGTCCATATTAGATGGCTTAATGTTTTTTTAGAGTTGTATGTTAAATGACTAATCAAAAGTTTAAAAAAAAAGTGTCCATCAGATTTTCTAAATTAAATGCATTTTGCATTTGAGTTAAGTGCTTCTCCAAGTACTATGCATCAGCACAAAAGCAACTTTGGTTCCCTAAATTTCTATCTAAAATAACTAACTAAAGTTACTTTTTAATTTCTATTTTAGCTAATGATCATTTTTCTATCTAAAAAGGTAGAAAAAATAGAAAAATAGAAAATACTTATGGCACAATAGCTCAAATAAAAAATGCATTTAGTTTAGAGAATTAAATGGATGTACACGTTTTTTAGGCTTTACATACAATTCTAAAATACATAAGCCACTGTGAATGCTCATACCCTACCAAATACACACAAATTATTGTTCTTTTTCTTTTTGTAGTTAATTTCATGTCAACACACCTCTCTTTTGCTTCATATATTAGTCATAGTAATCTCCTAAATTTCATGTTAGATGAGGAATCAATTACCCATGCAGAAGGTCGTATCTGATAAAAAAGATTTTGTTTTTCTTCTTGTTTTAATTAAATAGATTTTAGAGAATTAACCAAATATATGTAATTTTCATTTGTTGTTATTGTTTTGGCATGCACTCATGCTAGTAAAAGTGGGACGAGCGAAATTCGCAGTGCAAACACATATCACACTCCCTCTTTTCCAAGGATTGGAACCCTTACGCCAAGCCAACTCATATCCCACTGTTATGGTTAGGAGATCTTAAGTATAGGATGACAGGGGATCGATACTCATCCAGCGCGAAATTTAATACCAAAAAGATCTTCACAGAGTAAGTTGCCAACACATTCTACTAATTAATAAATAATTATAAATTTTAAATTCTAATATTACTATATATATATTATTATTATATTATTTTGCAAAATTAGGATAAAGATTTTGTATTGATATTAATAGATTTATATATGCAAGATGCTAACCAGCATGATCAACTCTTACAAGGGCTGGAAAGAGGACATTATCTTCAATGGGTACTGCGAGGGGACATTGACATTCAAACCGACATATAAATATAATGTTGGAAGTAGCAAATACGATACTAGTTACAAGGTATCACCTTTCTTGTGTCTTACTTTACTCTCTTAATTAAGACTGATTCCGAAAATAAAATAAAATAAGCTGCGTAACTTGTACAAAATGCAAGCGATCACGTACCTTTCACATGCTTTATATATATATATATATATTTCTTTTTCTTTTTTTTTTCCTAAGCAAACTTAGATATATATTACTTCTAATAACGTGTATCTGTATTTTTAGAATTTAATTTAGTTATGGAAATACTACGACTTTTTCTTCACAGGTAAGAGTTCCAGCATGGACAGATCGAATCTTGTTCAAGATAGAAGATGCCGAGAAAATCAATGCGACTCTACGGTCTTATGAATCAATGGATGATATATACGGTTCGGATCATAAACCAGTGAAAGCTCATCTCTGTTTAAAACTTAACAAATTGTTATCACCCATTACCAACCATAAGACAGTTCTCTAAGTACACTGTAAAAAGCATCCGTTTTTTTATTTTTATCATAGGGCGCCCGCGTGGACATTCCCTTGGTTACAAGAAGCCAAGCATTAGGCATGTAATTAAGCCAGGCATAATGCCTAATCATTGTTTGGCCAATATGTCAAACGGCTATTAATGTACAGTCCTGTGGAGTAATTTTCTTGCCTCCCCATGAATGGGAAAATGTGACCATATATATATAGGCCTCCCATTAGATGGGTTGAAGCATCATAGAACAACCAAACAATTTGAGTGTTAGATAATTATAAACTTTCTTTCAGTGTGTTTTTTCGAGTGCTTTTAGATTGTGGGTGTTTGTAAGTATTATTTTAGATATTTTAGTGGTGTACTCCACCACATGGAGAAAATTGCTGGAGAATTACGCAGAACAACATATTTAAGACAACTAAGGTACTATATTTTGATTCTATTGTGCAATTTATTTTTTTAACACATAAATTAAATTAAGGGTAAAAATATATTTACTCGTTGAGTCTTAATCACGACATTTCAATTTATTTCCCAGGTTTCTAATTAAATCTGACATTTAACTCCTTAATTTTTTTTTTAAATTTTTCAATCATTTTGTTCAAAATTGTTTAAAACTACTGGCCTAGCGCGCATTAATGCCCTTTATAGTTCAATATATAATTCAAAAAAAAAATAAATTAAAGTGATCAACTTTGTTACCTTCTTTTCTTTTTATTTTATTTTTTAAGTACATGAGAAACATAAACAAACCAATACTAAGCCACTACTGCAAGGAGAGGTGGGTCTTTTTCACTTACAATTCAAATAGAGGGGACATGAGAATGTGGGCATAGAAATTTCTGGTGGTGGCCCATTGTGTTGCACTGTGGATGCAACAGTTTGTACTTTGGTTGACTTTTCTAATTTTCAAAGAGAAGATGATAGGCCGGATAGAAACAACAGTATTTGAAATAAGAGAAGAGATCCTCTGGTTTTGGATAATGTTGGGGTGTTGAAGAGCCAAAATGACAATATGTGAGTCACATTCAAGGATGAAACGACCAAGGTTGAAAGAAGTAGCTAAGAGGATAGTATGGCTTCACCAAAATTAGGCTCATAGGGAGAGTTGATTTTGAGAGACCATGCGTATGATTTTTTCTTCCTTATTGCAGCAACCAACCGCTTGTGCTAAAAGATTGTCCTGAACAGTTTTGTTAAAATTAATTTTAAACAATTCCAAATAAAGAGTATGTTGTTTTTCACAAGAGGGTGGATCTTTAATCTCCAGGCAGCCTGATGTTCAAGTGTGACTTTGTTAATATTCTTTGAAATGCTCAGGAAATGATGAGAGGAGCCCTCATAATGAGCTTTGTTTCTATAAAATTAGAGAACGTCACAAGCTACAACTGCAAAAATTTGGAATAAATGATGGTCTCTTGAGGAATATCAAGTGATTCAAGAGCATTACCCGAGAAAATGATAAGTTGAATCCAATCCGCCACATTGGAGAAATTAAAAGATGTGGAGTCAAGAGGCCAAAAAGAATTTCTCTATACTAGTCGGGCAAAGATCCAACAAAAAAACAAATGTTGAAGAGAATCATTTGCAACTTTGCACAAATGGCATAAAGCATCAGCGGTGGACGAGTGGAATATGGAGAGAATTCTAGCTTTAGTAGGGACAATATTCAAGCTAGTTTCCACCATAAGAGCTTGAGTCTATCACTCAAATTTAATTTTCAAATACCTTTCTAGAAAGAGCTGGGAAGAGGAGGAGGAGAAGATGTAGAGGATTAGTTGGAAATGAGAGAAAGGTATGCTGAATTTGTGGTGAATCTACCCGAAAGAGAAGGAGTCCAAATATAAGAATTATGAGAGTTGTTTAGGATACGAATTTTGAGTATCTCATTGGCCAAGGAGTCCAAAGTAGACGAGGGAATGGTTGGTCCAGATTGAAAGATTAGAGGGCCGGGGCCAGCTTGATGACAAGCACCAGCAGTGAGAAGGGATTTATTAGCCTGCAAAACACCTATTCTGGCATAACTAGGGTAAGTATATATATGACCCATCTATTGAACTTGAAACTGGCGTTAGAGCATAGTATAGAACTATAAAATACATGAAAGTATTAAATTAATCAACATAATTATATTAATTTGACCATTTAACACGCAAGCATCTTCTGTTGAGATATAGCAATCCAAATAACTTGATAATACTAGAAATTGGCATAATTATTAGACCTAACTATTTTTGGAAAAATCTTGAAAAATTCCCTTTTGGTATGGAAATCCCATTGGCACGACACGAATATTTAGTTCACATTATGCGAAGGAACAGTAGTCAATCTTGCGTACGTGATCAAACTACTACCACATCTTGCCCTTTTCCCCGCAATGAATATATATATATATATATAAAGAATACTACCACATCTTATGACGTCATAATATAGCAAATAGTTATTATTAATTTTTTTTATTAAAAAAAAAAAAACTTTAACAAACAAAGCCATATTTGGTGATAACAAGCCATAATACTTTATTTGCTTCTTTTTAAATATGAATTACACTCCTAGTATTTAAACTATTTGCTATATTTTTTGACAAACAAAATAAGAAAAAAAGCCCAAGCGTGTTTTCTTTCCTTTATTTTTATTTTTATTTTTTATTTTTTATTTTTTATTTTATGTCAGACGGCGGTTTTGACTGGTAGGTTTTTGGTCTATTGGGTTCACACTTCAACTAAAGCAAAAAAAGAAAAAAAAACCTAAAGCCGCCTTCATTGACCTTGAGACCTTGTCTAGTTCGCACTTCGCGGCCAGGTATTTTCAATGCCATAAAAAAATAAAAATAAATAAAGAAATAAAAAAAGAAGTTTATTTTTTATTTTTTTCAGGTCTCAGGAAAAAAATCTAATACGTGTCGGCTGTAAACAAAACGAGTAGCTTTCAGTAGAGCCAGCAGAAGTTTATAGCCAGCTTGGCCAACCAGACGCGTTGGCTCTACGAAGTTTATGCCAATCTTTTTAGGTTCAAAAGAGGAGGTCCCACGTTCAATTATTAATGATATATCATATTAAACAAATCAATTTATATTAATATTTTGTGGCACTCATTTAACATATCATGGGTTAATTTTATGTGTTACGTGACTTAATTATTTTTAATTGTTAATATACACAAAATTAAAAATTAAAAACAATTTTTTTATAATGGGATTGCCAACCACCACCAACAGGTGAGCAAAGTTGCCCTTCATTTGAACAATTTTATCCATAAGGTTCAACTAATGGAATACTCTCCATTTCAAATGAAATAGAAATGATCATTTTCTTTCGAGTAATATTACAATTTCATTTTTTTTGTCAAATTCCATCAAATTTTGTATATGTGGATAAAGATGGACCCCACAAATTCAAAATAAAAAGAGTAATACTATATGTCCAATTTTTTTGTCCAACTTCATTTAACTTTGTATATGTGGACAAAGATGACCCCATATACAAAGTTTTTTAAAGAGTTTTATTTTGTATTTGTAGGGCTCATATTTATCTACATATACAAAGTTTGATGAAATTAGACAAAAAAATTGAAAATATAACATTACTCAATGCAAAAGCAAATTATTAAAAAAAATAAAATAAAATAAGCCACATATGTAAAGTTGAATAGAGTTTGACAAAAAAGTTAAACATGTAACGTTACTCTTTTCTCTCATCACATGACTTGTCAAATAAGAGTTATATGTCATCGATATAGAAAGTTGATAAATGAACTTATTTAAAACTAGAAAAAACTTAAAAACCTAATTAATGTAATTGAAGACTTAGTGATTAAATTGAAATCGAATTTGAGTTTAAGTAGCATTGTAACTAATGACGTAGCCTCAACCACATTGGGTTGATCACAAACATGATAGTATCACTCTACCCCTATTAATGACATCTTGTATAACTTTTTAAATACACATGGATAGACTATAAAAGAAAATCCATGTATAAAGAATTATATGTTTTATTACAAATGTATATATAAATTACATATTTTAAGGACAAATATTAGTTTAATATATTGGAGAAAAAATTAAGTAAAAAAATATTTATTGTTATATGAGAGGTCATATCATGCTTAACAATAGGATAGAACTACAAGTATCATAATTCGTGTTGCTCAATCCACTATTAAAGAAAAAGAAAAAAATCTTCTTTCCCTTTATCTTTAGGGGAAAAAAAAAAAAGGAGTCATTGGGTTTTAATCCGGTTAAAAACTGGTTTTTTTTTAGTGTTAAAAACTAGTTTTTAGGTTTTAAGGAAAAAAAAAAAATTCACTCTATATGTTTTAACACATTTAAAAATCACTCACTCCATTATCTTTTCAATCCATTACTGATGTAGTCAATCAATCGTTAAGTCGTCTACCATTACATATGAAATTATAATTAAGTAACAATAAAAATTATATTTTTATCTTATCATTATTTTGCAATATTAATATAATAATTCTAACCAATTTTTGAAATTTAGATCAATCATTATTACAAAATAAAATCAAGGGTTGGTTGACAGAATTACGTCGGCATTGTTCCATAATTATGATATAAAAATATGGTATAGTATTACCCATTCCAATTATGTCCATAAAAAAGAAAAAATAAACGAATGAAAAAAAAAATGTGAAAGAAACTTCAAAAAAAATTTATCTTTGAAATTATGTACATAAAAGAATTTCTCCTGTAGTTATGGGTGACTGTAATTGCCTGTTTGGCATGACAGTAGGTGACTTGAGAGCTAACTAATGCGACAGAAACTCCGCCAATAATTTGTATAAAAAAGTTGAGAAAGTAATTTATAAATATATTAAAACATAGAAAACCACAAAAATTATTTCTTAAACAGATTAAAACTCTTAGACTATTTTTTATTTTTTTATGTTTTATCTTCCCTTATCTTTAAATTGATTAAAGGATATTTTTCCTTTACTTTTGTTAGTTGGTGGGATTGGAATCTTTAATGGATACAAATTTTCTCCAATTCGGGTAGGAAAAAATTTGCTTCAATCTTTAAAAAAAAAATGATAAAAATTATAAAAAAATTTTAAAAAATATATTTTAACCCTACTTATGAAAATACAAGAAAAAATAAGGCAATTTTTTTTTTTAAAAAAATCATATATACAGCAATATTATGAAAACAAAAAATAAAGAAAAAAAAATATTTTTGGTTTGTTTTAAGTGGGTTGAAATTCACTATATATATGATTTTTTTAAATTTTTTTTTGTATTTTCATAATTGAAATATATTTTTTTCAATTTTTTTTATAATACTTATTATTTTTTTAAAGGAATTTGAGCAATTTTCTTTCGACCCGGTTGAAGAAATTTGTGTCCATCTTTAATATCGTCATTTTATCGGCTTCCCTACTTTTTCTCTTTGACATTGTGTTCAGAAAATCATTATTTATTTATTTATTTTACCTCCGTTCATTGTCACTGTCGGAAAGAGAAAAGAAAAATTATAAAAAAATGGAAAAAGAAAAGACGAATTTCCTTGTACGCTTTTTTTTCAACAACTGCTCTGGGGTCTTCTCGGGGAAGAGTTAAGAACCGCACATGCACTAATATATGCCTTTTCAAACGTTTGCAAATATTCAATGCCCAACTGGATTTGATGAACCTTCGTCAAATCCATTTTGGGTTATGTCTAAAACCATATCAAAGTATATATTTTCTCCAAATTTGACTTTTGAAATTGCGTACAATCCAAGTACTCTTTCATTCTTTACATACTTCCTGGGAATTCCTTATACATGTGAAAGATCTTAAATTTTTTCTTGTTCCCATTTTTTTTGTTTCTGGAACATCTTTATTTATTTTTTTGCTCTGCTAGATTCTGCTTCGGGTTGCGAGAGATAAAGGGTGTCTTTGTGTTTTCTTTGTTGTTGCTTTTTCTTGAATAGATTATGAACTTTTACCCGAAAAGAGAGAAAGAAAGAAAGGAAAGGTGTGCATAATCTTTGTTTATTTTCTGAACTCTGTAATTGTAATAGCTGCTTTTGAGCGACTTGGGATCTTAGCTGATCTGGGTCTCATCTGCTTCAAACAGTACTGCAGGCTCTTGATTTGTTTGAGGTGAGTCACTCCTCCACTAATTGATTCTCTTCCTTTTTATCTTTAAAATGAAATCAAACGTTGTATGTCATGAATTTAACGGGCATGTTGAGCTGGAAGAATATATCTTTATCTCTCTTCCTCATCTGCGAGTGTATGTTATATCGACTTGAGGTGGCGAGAACTTTGATGTTTTGTCATTTATTTTGGTAGCTGAAACATAGGGGGTACCAAAATGCCTGGTGGGTTTATTTTATTTTTTTGGTCGTTTTCTTTCCTGGAATACATTATTGAAGGGAAAAAAAGCAAGAATTCGGATACCTATTGGTGGAGTTGAGATGTCCATGCAATTATAGAAAATATAGGAAATGCATTGTGTTGAATTGATTGGAGATATAATCGGAGTAGAGCGCATGCAATTATATTAATTCTATTTTCCTATGGATTGCTTTCAACCCATTTGACCTTCTACTTTTGCACACATGTTTGACTTGATTGGTTCATGGAAGATTTATTTCCCATTGTTTTTGCTTATCATCAAAATGGGAACTATGTGCATATCTATGCGATCTTCCTTTTTGTGAATTACTGGTATTTCTTCATGCACACACAAGCACACACAAACACACACACAAAAAGAATTGCTTATTATGTTGCTCATAATACTTCCATATTTGAGAAGCATGGACTTGTGATTCGTTTTAAAAGGCATGCACTTGCTTAATGTTTTCTGAGTACTTTGAAGTTATTGGAATCACACAGGCTCATCAGAATTATCTTAAGTTTCTGTTGCATGTCTTATTTAATTTCGACACTTCTTTGCTCAAATGGATGCTTTATGAGCAGGTAAAATCTTCATTGACCATGAACAGATAACATTACGCATTATGGGTTGGTTTAGCAAAATTTTTAAGCTCTCCGGCCTTAAAGATTCAGAAGAGCATAGCCATGCAAATTATGGAGGAGATCCAAATGGTTATGAACCTACTAGTTCAGGGGTAATTACATCTACCACTCCTTGCCATTCTTTTATTGCTATCTCTGCAAACATGTATGATTGAAATGGGCATGCAAGCAGTTATTACTCTTAATGGATTTTGTTAAAAATTACATTAGTTACACTTTTACAATTTCTAAATCTTTTCTTAATATGGTCCTCCTTTAACATGTTTCAGTGGGGAACTTGAATGTAGGATGTGTGGCCAGAGAGCGAGACTGAAGCTATAGATCAAGCAATTGCACTATCTCTTTTAGAAGAAAGTCAAAGGGGATCAAACGTGATTGGTGAGTGATGTGCCTTTCAGATGCTACTATAAATGCTCCTGCCATTTTATACTGTCTATGAGCTCAAAGGCATTGCATCATTCACGCATTCCAGTATTCATGTGTCAATCGTTCCTAGATATTACTGTTTTTTGCTTGGTTTCATAGAAATGATAGGTGACTCACTGATGCACCTCGATATAATTGCTCATAGGTTTTATTAGGAACCCTTTTGTGGTTTTCTGTGATTGGATGGATTTAATGAATGTGGTCCTAGCTTTGTTGGGCCAATCATTGTGTTAATGTATTTGATGAACAGAAATTTTTTTTTTTGAACTTAACCTGTGATGCATGGCAAAGGAAATTTTGTTGTAAGATTATATTTTTGTTAACCGTGGTTTTGTTTTGTTGGTATGCATTTTATGGCAAATTTCATCGCAAAATTTTGCACCATGGCTTCTTTAAATGATGACTGTGGCTTCTATTTTGAAGCACTCTTTTTATATCCATACCTCTGTTATGCTGCAAAAACTGTATCTGCTGTAGTGAACACATGATGCAGGACTTCTACTTGACATTAGTAGTCATGTAGTCTATCTTAATATGACTTTCCTATTAAATGGTCCATTCCTATAGACTGTATGTCATTGAACGTAAGTAAGTAGTATTTGTTTGCAATATAGATGATTCATTTAATTTACGAGCGACCACCAATTGCATTTGAGACAATAATTCTGATTAGGGGAGTTAAATATGATCTTGACTGTTTTTGAAAACAAGTTATGTTGATGCTTTAGATTGGTTTTGTCTAAGACTATGAAAAATTACTGCAAATATCTTGTATGTACTATTGCAGAGATTATACTTAAATATGAAAAAAATGCTTTTTAAATGTTGAATCTTCTAAGGTATGGGTAAGGTAAAAGCATATGTTTCTGCAATGGCAAAATATCAAAGAGGCACGCCAGTTAGCCATGCCAATCATGAATGACATAGTGAATGGTACTGAGGATATATTTTGATTCATGTCTATCTCTTTACCTAAGTTTTTGGAAATAATATTAATGGGTATCTAGTATTTGAAACAGTTGATGAAGAGTACGGAGAGCAATTTCAAAAAAGTGAACATAGGTTCAGTTTCAAGATCCACACACACACATCCTGAAACCTCTTATTGCAAGTGAAGGCAGGATTAGGCCAGATGAATTTTGAAGCTCACTAAATGATATGTTAAGTAATTAAGAATCTTACATTGTTGAAAATAAAGTAAATGTTCGTTTTGCTCTTCCTAGATAGGTGTTTCCTTCTGTATACTTTCTGTGTACTTAGGGGCGCCTTACGCTTTTAATGAGATTGGTTTATTACTTATTAAAAAAATAAAATAAAATAAAGTAGAACCTTAAAGTTTTTGGATGTGCGTAAGGTGGTCTTTTAAATTTCGGACCTGCATCTGTTCTGGGTTTTAAGGTCTTTTAGGGTCAGTATTAGGTCCAAGTCATACTTTGTTGGTTAGACTAACGCTCCCCAAGTATGGTTGCTCAGACAAGCATATGCAGCCCATATAAGTGATACATTGACATATCTTGAAGTTCATGAAGGAAGTAACAGAAAGCCAATTGCTATTTCATGAGGTGTGATGCATTTTCTCTTTGGTGTCAATTTATACCCTGGCTCCCAATCTGTATGAACCTCTAAATACAACCAAAAGTGTAATGATTTCTTATTTCTTCAGTTTCCTTCATTGCTCCTTAGACTGGCTTTGAAACATCTTAATGTTCCTATTAGATTGGTGCTAATATATGAGATCCTGCATCAAATTTGGTCTCTGACCTCTTGTCCTACGTCACGCATTTGCTTTTTGGGTAAATGTCATGAAATTAACCAGTTGTTATATTATTTAGTGATGGAGCATATTCATCTCTAGTTATGTTTTCTATTGTAAATATTATATAATCTAAAATGCTACAATTTGGATTGATTTGTTTCTCAAATTTTTGAATAGATCATGATTCTCAATTGGAGGATGATGAACAACTTGCCCAAGCTCTACAACAAAGCCTAAATGTGGAATCTCCTCCCCAATATGGATATGGAAATATATATCAACCTGCCCCAGTCTACTTCCCCATGGGGTTAAGGTACATTACTTTTGTGTTAATTCGATGTATCATCTCAATTTTTCTAGTTCCAGGTTGTTATTCCTTCATTCTTTCTACTTGAGTGCTTTATTCAGCCATGCATGTATAGAATATTCTTTGACAACCATGAACTGGAGCTAGTGGTTGAAATTATCATTTCCAATCTATTCAAAGGTTTAAATTTTTTACATTCATAAATGTACCTTTTTTTTTTGGCTTTATAACTATGCAAGAGCCACAATAAAGAAAATGCATTTTCTCTTCTTCTCTTCATCCCTTTTTTTTTTGGTTTTCCTGTAGGATCTGTGCTGGCTGCTACACTGAGATTGGTTATGGACGATATCTTAATTGCCTGAATGCATTTTGGCATCCTGAATGCTTCCGGTGCCATGCTTGCAACCTATCAATTTCTGATTGTGAGGTGCAAAAATTACTCAGTTAGCTGCCAAAGAACACAGTTTGTAGTTGATTCTATTCTTGGCATCAGTGGTGTTTTCACCATAAATATAGTTTGAATTACCATCTTTTTTTTGCTTGTAGTTCTCTACATCTGGAAATTACCCATATCATAAATCTTGCTACAAGGAGAGTTACTACCCAAAATGTGACGTTTGCAAGCACTTTGTAAGTACCTCCTCGTTACACAATATAGTCCTTCATTCTAATTTTGCATAAGCTAATTCTGCTTCACTTTTTTGTGTGGATGGCCAAGGAGAAAATAAGGGTGTCCTATAAGGCTCTAATTGTCAACCAGACCTCATTGAAGCTAAACATTTTGAAATGTCAACAAACAATAGTATTATACCAAAAAATGAATTTTCATTTTATTTTCTGTTCTTGAGAGTAGATACCGATTGCAAAGTTAGGTTAACAGATAAGAATGCAGCTTTGAGATGGGATGCATCTTTAAATGTGATGCAAAAACAGAGAGCTACTTTTAGATAAGTTGCGTCTCATTTTTAATGTGATGCAATTTAGATATGATTAAGATACAATTCTTTAAGAAGGGAAATCAGAGAACTAACCCTGGCTAATAAAATAGCAAACACCAATATTTCAATCCCTTGAGAAGGAGATGAAAAACCTGCAAATGCAGGTTGAAATTTTATATAATTCTCTTAAAATCTGTGACATACTACGTCAAATCCCTTAGATGTTATAAAGAGGGTTCCCTAAGAAAGATGTTCTCGGCCCTTAAGTTTATTTATTTTTTTGATAATTTTCTCAGCCCTTAAACTTAATTCAATCCATTGGCCCGTAAATAGAAGACTTATCAACTAAAATACTTCTACTTAAGAGACCACTGACCAATATTAGTAACCTCATATTGTGATGAAGGGGATCTTGTACACAAGTTGCTCCCGACATCTGTGATGTCTCATGTTTTAAAGATCAAAATCAAAATGTTTCAAAAAGGAGAAAGAGTTAGACATGCCGATTGAATATTTTTCTTCCTTAGCTATATTACTCATTGTCAGTTGGTGTTGGTTTTTTTTCAAAATATATATATCTTTTCGACAGATTCCAACAAACAGTGCTGGTCTAATTGAATATAGGGCACATCCGTTTTGGGTCCAGAAATACTGCCCTTTTCATGAACATGATGGTACTCCTCGATGTTGCAGCTGTGAGCGAATGGAGGTCAGTGATTGAAACACTTTATCTGCCAAAAAAGCCATATAAACCAAGTATTGTGGAAAAAATTTATTGTTATGATTCATTAATTATGTGCAGCCACGGGATACAAGATATATTGCCCTTGACGATGGTCGAAAGCTCTGTCTAGAGTGTCTGGAGTCTGCAATCATGGATACCTCTGTATGCCAACCCCTATATCTTGACATACAAGAATTTTATGAAAGTTTAAATATGAAAGTGGAGCAGCAAGTTCCGTTACTCTTGGTCAAAAGAGAAGCACTAAATGAAGCAAGAGAAGGAGAAAGGAATGTAAGGGAAAATGCATTCAAACCATATTATATCAGCTATAATATGTAGGATATTTTGCCATAATTACCACTAGCATTCGTGAAATCTGCCTCCACTCATGTCTGATACCTGCTTGAGCAAATTCTAAGAGTCCACCTATTAACATAGAAGATTTTGCAAAGAGAATAATGCTTTTTCTAATCGAAGTCGTTACAGAATACTTATTTACTAAATTGTCCCTTTTGATTATCGACATGTACATACAACAAAGTCAACCAAGTCACCGGATGTATGATTTTTTCTTTTTTGGTGTGGTAGATTCATAGGAGCATTTCTATACTTGTCCTTACATCTAGATCCCAAAGAATTTCATGCCTACCAATTCCTATTATGTGTCTGAATGTGACAATTCCATTGTTGTTCATCTCTTTAGCTATAAAATTGAGTTTATTTTCTTTTCTTTTTTTTGGCCAGGGCCATTATCACATGCCTGAGACCAGAGGACTCTGCCTTTCTGAGGAGCAAACTATCAGCACTGTAAGAATTTGTTCAATAGCTTCATCGAGTTTATACACTGGGATATATGGAGCTCTATCTGATAATTTGTTTACGGTAAGCTATTTGTGTTATTTTGACCTGAACAACACTAGATTTTAAGGCGGCCGAGGACTGGGGCAGGAAAGCGAGCCACGAAGACGATAACAGAGCCCCACAAACTAACGCGTCGTTGTGAGGTTACTGCAATTCTCATCTTGTACGGTCTTCCAAGGTATTGAATCTTTCTTTCTCTTCGCTTTTACCACTTGTTCTGGATTTGAAAGTACATCTATTCACAATTCTTTTAAGTAGTAATATGTAGTTAAAGATGCTTAAAAAAGAAAAAAGATATAGAAAACCTTGATCATGACAGAAAATCATGAAAAGAAAAAGATATATACAAATTGTTGATATTAATTAATTGCAAAACATATTCAGAATCATTTGTGCGTGCGTGTATTTTTATGTAAAGATATAATCAATATATATCCAAGTGCGCACACAAACACACACACACACACACAAGACCTGTGTAGCACATGTGAAACAATTTTATGCTCTTAAGACAAGGTGAAAAAATAATTCCAGATCAATGGATTATACTGTTGTACAATAGATCACTATTACAATAAATAACACAAAACTATCATACAAGAAAACATAAAAATTTACGTGATTCCCTCGATGTGAAGTACGTCCACAAGAGGAGGTGATCACGAAAAAGTTCACTATCCAAAGATGGAGTACTTAAAAATCAAAACTTCAATACACCTAAATCTCACTCATACACGTAAGAGAACCTTTTACAAAAAGAAAACTTTCTCTTTGTTCTCCTTGTTGCAGCATGCCACTGGAAGATTCTTTGTGGAGCAGAAACCAAGAGCTGAAATTCTTCTCTCTTGTTTTGTGCTGCAGCTGCCACGCCCTCTCTCTTGTCTCTTTCTTTGTGTGGTGGCAAAACTAGTTTTAAAAATATTGAACTCTGCACATCTATTTATATATATCCAAGGTTGGCTAGAAGATGTGCCAAAACATAAACCTAAGTCTCTAAGTCGACTAGGAATAAAAAAGATTGACACAAGGAATAATGTGTCAACTGGAACTCTAAAAGCACTTTCAAAATAGGGCTCTTCATGTGAACAAATTAAAGCCACGTATTTACAATTACAAATCATAGTTCTTGCCTTGATAGATAGGAGCTCCAAAAAATAGTATGAACAATGCTTTTTTTTTTTTTTTTCTCCTGTAAAATTACTTCAATGCTGTTTGGCTTAATTAGATTTTAACAAGTGCTACAAAGATTCTGTGGCCCTACTAGCTTCACCGAATTCTATCTTTATTTCCAAGTTCCGAGAAGCGTCATTAATTTTTTAAAATCTACTTTATTTGAAAATAATACCATCTTTCTGTAATCAAAGAAAAGTCATTGACAGAAAAGACAAATTTGTTCTAAACAATCAGCGAATACTGAAAGCAAATTACTCTCTCTCTCTCTCTCTCCTCTCTCTCTCTCTCTGAATCTAAGGCTAGCAAACATCACCCTACCCTTTTACCACCCGAGCCGAGAAATGGTAGCCTTGTGGAAGTTACTTAAAAACAATGTGTTGCTTTTATATTATTTGTTTTAATACATGCATTTTTTTTTTTTTTTGGGATAAGTAATAAAAAAAAAAAAAAAAAAAAAAAACCTTAGGAAGTTAGGAAGGATTGGAATTGTGGGTGAATTGCTGACTAAATAACCTGGAACTGAGTTACATGTTAATCTTGGTGGAAATTTTTTGCTTAAATTTGATATGTGGAACTCTACTGAGAGATCATGGTTGCAGTGATATTATTCTCGAGGGCAGATCTTTATCATTACAAATGTGACAGTTCTATGAGTCTAATACAAATGAATCGTAGTTGCATTATCTTCTAATACTGTGAGACGACACATATATCTTCAGGGCTATAGACATTGATCATTTAAAGAGAAAGAATACAGTTAAGAGAATATAATGCATATCTAATAATCCCCCGTCTTGTATTGTCTTTCTTTCTTTTTTCTCCTTTTGTATATAATTTGCGTAGTTTGTTTGGAGGAAGAGAGAGACTTAGTTGAGGAGGAGTTATTGAGGATGGCCGCTATGACTAATGAATTGGAGAGGACAACGCTTTTGGAGGAGGTGAGTTGGAGGCAAAAATTGAGGGCACTGTGGTTAAGAGAGGGTGACGAGTGCACAAAATTCTTTCATCGAGTGGCCAATTCGAAAAGAAGGGATAATTGCATTTAGCAGCTGGTGGTTAATGGTATAATTTGTTCAAATGAGTCAAGGATTAGAGATCACATTGTGCAATTCTACATAGCTTGTTCATTGAGCGGTTTAATTGGTGTCCCAGGTTGGATGGCCAATTGGTTGGAGAGACCCTGTGGGGATGATGAGGTCTTTGAGGTGGTGAAAGCCCTTAATGGTGATAGTGCCCCGGGTCCAAATGGTTTTACTATGGGTTTTTTCGAATCTTGTTGGGAGGTGCTTAAAGCAGACATTATGTCTTTCATGAATTTCATGCTAGAGGTACGTTTGTAAAAAGTTTAAATGCCACCTTCATTTCTCTTACTCCGAAGCAACTAGGGGCTATTGATATTAAAGAGTTTCAACCTATTAGGCTAGTGGGTGGAGTGTATAAGTAAGATTGTAGCCAAAGTTCTAGCTAATAGGTTGAAAATGGTGTGGAGAGAATCATTTCCAAGCCTCAAAATGCTTTCATCAAGGGTAGGCATATCCTAAACTCAATTCTCATTGCCAATGAATGCATTGATACTAGGCTTAGATTTGAGATTCCCAGTGTACTGTGCAAACTGGATCTTGAAAAAGCTTTTGACTATGTCAATAGGGATTTCCTTTTGTATATGTTGAAGAGATGTGGTTTTGAGGGGGTTGAAGGGCTTTTTAAAGAGGTTTCAATAGCTGCAATTTCGAGCGGCGGAGTGTTATGAGAGTTGCAATGGCAACACAAAAATGTTTTAAAGACCGCTTTTCAGTTTGGTGAATGGGATCCCATTAGGTTTCGTTAGTAGCTCCCGTGGCTTAAGAGAAGGAGATCCATTGTCTCCCCTTCTTTTTATTATTGTTATGAAGGCGTTACGTAAAATGATTTCAACTTTAGTGGATGGGGGTCTTTTATTAGGCTTCATGCCGGGGTCCAGGAGTTGTAATGCTATCAATATTTCTCACCTTTTGTTTGTGGATGACACCTTGATTTTAGCGAGGCAAATCCAGATCATCTTCGCAATTTGCATAGTTTGTTTTTGCTTTAAAGCGGTTTCTAGTCTAAGGATTAATCTGGCTAAATTAAAGTTAGGCCTGGTTAGCAATGTAATGAATGTTGAAGGTTTGGCTAGTATTTTGGGCTGCAGGGTATCTTTCTTACCTATGAAGTATCTAGGTCTTCCATTGGGAGTTTCTTTCAAAGCTAAGTCTATTTGGAATGACATTATTGAGAAGGTAGAGCGTCGTTTGGATGGATGGAAAATGATGTACTTATCAAAGGGTGAGAGAGTTACTTTGATTAAAAGCACTTTATCTAATCTGCCAAGAGAGGGTTGTTCGGTGTTAGATCTCACTATAATGTTCTTGTCTCCCATGATAACACGCCCTTCCCTTGGAGGAGTATTTGATGGACAAGGCTCACTTGAGAGTGACTTTTTTTGGTTGGTTGACCACCTTAGGGAAGATCCTCATCACAAATAATCTAAGGAAACGACATATCATTGTGGTTGTGTAGTGTTGCATGTATAAGAAGAATGAGGAATCAGTGGACCATATTCTACTCCACTGTGAGATCGCAGGTGCACTTTGTAATACTATCTTCAGCAGTGTAGGGCTGGCTTAGGTAATGCTTAGAAGGGTAATAGATTTCTTTACACGTTGGAGAGCGCTAGGGGGTAGGTTTCAGCTTGATGCAGTTTGGAAGATGATCCCACCTTGCCTTATGTGGTGCCTA
This sequence comes from Betula pendula, assembly GCA_900184695.1. NCBI lineage: Eukaryota > Viridiplantae > Streptophyta > Magnoliopsida > Fagales > Betulaceae > Betula > Betula pendula. The sequence continues at coordinate 214,893 of FXXK01000782.1, read as the reverse complement.
TGGAGGGAAATAAACAATTGTAGCTTTGAAGACCATGAGAGGACTTACTGGAATTAAAGGCTTTATTATTTAATACTCTCTTTCTTGGGGTTGTTGCCTCAGATTTTAGTATTTTGAACTTTCATGTTTTTTAGATGCCTTTTTTGCTACTAGTTAGGCTTCTTTCTTGTATACTCCATGCGTACTTGGATTGTACCTTTGCGCTTTTTTATGAATTTGCAATTACTTATATATATATATATATATACTAGTAGCAGATATATATATATAATGTCTTACTGCAAACCAGCTGATTCATGGGCAAGTTTATCATAGAGACTCAACATTTTATTTCTGTCTTTATTTTTTCTTCAATATATAAGTTACATTCTGAGAGGAAATGAAGTTCAATTACTCCCAGACATGCTCACATGCGAATCAGAATAAAGTTATCATGAGAATTGACTAAGAGAGTTAAGGTTCCCTTCTTATGGGATGAAGTCCAGAGTCTCTTAGGTTTCACATATTCTACCTTTTGCCTTTCTTAAAGAAGATTAAAAAAATAATTATAAAGAAAGAAAATTGTTAGTAGTGCTGTGTAATTGGCGTTGCAAGATGTTAACTTTGACCAATCTGTCTTAGTTCTGTTAGTGAAATTATTGGCAGAAACTTTTGATAAATGACTGGACTAATCTTTCCGTACAGGTTGCTTACCGGATCAATCCTAGCTCATGAGATGATGCATGCGTGGCTGCGTCTTAGAGGTGCTTCTATATTCCATGGCATCTGTGGTGTTTAGTGGGGGGCATCATGAAACATTTAGAAATGAATTCTTTCCTCCTTAGGGTTTTAAAATGAATCTCCTATGCTTAAAGTATCTAAAATATTGTCAATCTCTTCCTCTAAGATCACATCAAGGTTTCAAGGAATGACCTCATTTATTACAGTGCGTTCGCTTATTAAAACATTCAATATTTCTTTCTGGGTTCTGACTCTGATTCAACATGCTGTGGGTTTGTGCTTCTTAAAGATGCTGACTTTATATGCTCTTTTTTGAAAGGTTACCCAAATCTCCCTCAAGATGTTGAGGAAGGCATCTGTCAGGTTCTGGCTCACATGTGGTTGGATACCAAGCTCAAGTCTGCATCAGGGAGCAATGTTGCATCAACATCATCATCTGCTTCCACCGCATCGAAAACGGGTATAGGATCACAATATGAAAGGAAGCTTGGCGAGTTCTTTAAACATCAAATTAAATCAGACATTTCCGCGGTGTATGGAGACGGATACAGAGCTGGCCAACAGGCAGTGCATAAATATGGTCTTCAAAGTACCCTTGAGCACATACGGATGACAGGGACCTTTCCTTATTGAGGTGAGGTCCCTGGATGTCGATGGTGCCTCTTTCTTTTCACTGAGATTAGAACTTGGCCTTTTCATATTAGATCCTAAGGCCAAAGCGCATAGGAACAACTCTCTATAGAATAGTTTTGAGAAGTGCTAATTTCATGCCATTTGTAATGCCACCAATTACATTTTTTTTAACAAATTAATCTTCCACCATAAGTCTTCCTATTGATGATTTAAATATTATAAAAAAAAAATAAGTGACGTTCAAATTGTTAATGTAACGACTTAACTTAAAAAAGCGTTAGTCATTTCTGTACTATTACTCTAAAATGATTAGTCAAGTTACATTTAAGGGCAACATTGTTGTTTGATAAGTCGCAAATTTTACACATTCTTGCCAATAACAGTTTTGGATTGTTGTAATCCGACAAGGCGGCATTTGTTGCCCTAAAGAACTTCTAGATTTCGTTACCAAAACAATCCACGGAGACAACACAAGTTTGCAAGACAAATATCTTATCTTAACAAGTCGCCACCCCCTAACAACAGCCTTTCGTCCATGTTCAGAGAAAAACCTTTTGAAAATGCTGATATAGATGATAGAGTTTCTTAAGCATGGAAGCACTGCCCAAGATTTCTATTTTCCAAGACTTTAATGAGCTTTGTCCTAGCATATCTTGTGCACAAGTTTGACAGGGCACTAGCTGGTGGATCAAGAGGTAACAATTCGCAAGGATTCATATACTAAAGATAAGATGTTTGTTAATTATTTTATGAAATTGACTTGACATGTGTACAAGGAACTGTTACAACTTACTTCGATAGACTTGAGATGTAATGGAGCCAACATGAAAAGCTTATGTTCCACCATCAAGGATGGTAGTTCAATGGTTTTAAAGAAATTCTCAAGTAGTTGGGCATGCACTAAGGCTTGAGTTCAACTCTCGCAATGGAAATCCCTTAGCCTATTAGTGTTCACCACCTTAAATCCCACTGATATCCTGGTGGGGCAGATGTTAAGCTATGGTTCGGTCGGTCTTGAGGAAACGCATGCGGTTCCCACCGTCTAGGCTCCTCTTGAGCGGCGCCCCGTGGGTTGGAAGCTACTATGGTCACGCCCAGATAGAATAGCTACAATCGGCCTCCCTCTCCAATCCTTCTTATCTTAAAAAAAAAAAAAAAAAAAAAAAAAAAGAAAAAGAAGCTTATGTTCCATCACAATCCGCCTGAATTTGCAGAAGAGTGGACACTACCTCCCACATGCTTGGTCTCCTTGCTGGTTCTTGGGTCAAGCAGGCTACACTTAGTTCAGCCATCTGCAGAGCAAATTCAGCCCCTTCATTTCCTTCCAGAGTTGGATCAACAAACAAACTAAGCTCATCTTTTGGATTCTTTCCTTCTATGATGGATACTACTGCAGCTGAAAGCTCTACTTCACTTTCATCCCGTCTAATAATAGCCTCTTTGCCTGTGATCAGTTCCAGCATTATCACTCCAAAAGCATAGACATCCACCTTGGGAGTCACCAGCCCTGCCCTTTGATACTCTGGTGCCATATAACCCCTAGTCCCCACAACATGTTCTGTCACATCATTGGCTCTTTCCCTCTCTGCTGTTCTTGCAAGCCTGAAATTCCCTATCTTGGCCCTCAGATCGCTGTTTAATAGAATATTGCTGCTGTTGATGTCCATGTGAATGTAGGGAGGTTCAGTAGAGTTGTGAAGATAGTGAAGTCCATTTGCAACATCCACAGCAATCTGAATTCTCTTGGTCCAGCTTTTTCTATCCTTAGAGTTGGAGATGTTTCCCCTTAGCCATTCTCTTAGAGATCCATTTTCCATATACTCAAAAAGAAGATAGAAACAGCCATACTTTTCAGAGACACCCTCAAGGGTTATCAAATTAAAGTGCTTGATCTTCTGCAGCATGTTCACTTCCTTGGGTGCATCTCTACTCATTTTCTTAACAGCCAAGGTCTTCCCACCAAACACCCCACGATACACGGAGCTCTGTAGTCTATTCTCGGTACTGAAATTTTCTGTGGCTTTCTTTATCTCCTCGAATTGGAACACTTCCAAAACTTGCTCAAAGTTGGCAATTTCTACACGGAGATCTTCACTTGATTCCTTCTCCGTTTTCCCTTCGCCGCCCCCTCGCCGGAAGCCCCCTTTTCTCTTCTTATAAAACAGACAGAGAGCAGATAGAATGACGCCAAGGACTAGCAAAAAGCAACCTATTCCAAGACCTACATAGAGTTTTCTCTTTGACTTTTTGGGATTATAAGCAGGTTTTTGATTGCGAATTATGGTTTGTGAGCTCGAAGGTTCAGTTAGCAGAGGAATTAGAATTGTTGTAGAAGGAAAAATAGAATGGTTTTGTTCTGAAAACCCATTTGCATCAAGTAAACTTCTCACGCTTACATTAAATCTCTCAGCAATATCAGGAACATGATCACCCTGGTTGACCAAGTAAGTTAGCAAATACACAGTTTGATTCCTTGTAGGACAAGCACATCTAAGTGGCACTTTCAATTCCATACCAGGCTCTAAACTGTAATCACCATATGAATTCACAAGCCTAAGAGCATTACAAGTTGATAATCCCTGGTATATGTTACGTGCTACAGCGAAATATGTGTCATCTTGGTTTAAGATATATGTGGTGTTGGACCAGTAGTACTGACCTTCACAAGAACAATTCACAGGAACAATTACCTCTTTGTTTGTTGGGAACACTGCTTGTCCTTTGACGTTGTTGATTCTAGCAAGATCTTCTGGGATTGAAGATGTGAGGTTTGAAATGGTGGTAACTGAGTTATAAAGAAGTTGCGATAGGAAGATGAGGAAGGCTTGACAGGATCGGTTTTGGGCAGTGCAGGTGTAAAGGAAGTCTGCAGAAGGGCCTTCTGCACCAATGTTCAAGCAAGGTTCTGCTGAATAGTTCTGTTGAGCATTAACATGTGAAGTGAGAAAACTGAGTATACAAACACTGAAGAGAATATGATTCATGTGGAATGTTTCTATGGAGAAATGGCTTTTCAAAAGATGGGAATCTGAGGATTTGAGAACAACTATAGAAGATTATAAAATGTTTAATTTGATCATCACATTGGGTTGTAGCAACCCTTTTTATAGAGCTGCCCCATCAAATAATGATGACAATAGACTAGGTCACTATAATACAATAATTCTCAGACTTGAAGATATTAAGTTAATCCAAGTTGTGCCGGCCTGTGATGCAAGTTTACCTGCAAATTGTTAATTGTTTAGTTTATAATGATCTAATGCATATTTTAGTCCTAGACAGGCCCTCTCAATCCGGCTGATTAAACAAACCTTTCTCCTTTTTTTCCTATACTTTTTTCTTTGGTCATAGGCTGATCAAACTTTTGACTTCCTCAACTACATTGTTCCAAACCAGATACCAACTTTAATCCATATGTCTCTCTCAAAAAACAAAAAGAAAAAACCATTATCAAACATATTCGGCATGGGCAGAATTAGGATTTCTGTATGGGGGTGGGGGGCAAAACTCAAAAGGTGGTGTTTTGGGGGTTACCAATATGTATTCAACAGTTTCATTTCGAACTTTAAACAACTCATCTAGAAGTTTCAAATTTTTTTGGAGGAGACCATGATTCTTCATGTGCCATTACCGGCTACTTAGGAAAGTTGTAAAGGCGACTTTATTGCCATACTCAGCACAACCATCATAATAATGTCTTTTCGTCTATGTTATAAGTTGATTTTTAGGTGACATCTTGATATGTTAGGTTGAACATTTTTCTCTTTATGAATGTCTTTGGTGATAGTATTTTTATAGTTTAATAAACCGGATAAAAAAAAAAATTCTTCAACCGAGCATAAATAAAATTTTGTCATTTTGATATCAAGTTGCCAAAAGATGCGCTGAGATGACTATAAAAGTTGTAAAGGCGACGTTGTCGTCCTCACAAGTTGCGGCCCATCCGTCTACCAACGTGACGTGTAGGGGACCACACTACAAGCCCAACGTTTGATCAACACTCTACGCACCTCAAGGCCCAAAACGCAAAAAGCAACTGTCGGAACGATATAAAACCTCAACCTATTCCCCCCATAGCCTGATAATTACATAGATGTAAGATCACTGACAGTTTTTCTTGAAATTAAGTCTTAGGATTTTTTTTTTTAATTGTAGCATATTAAATTGACATGTGTTTAAAATATATTTAATTTGAATACATGTTAATTTAATAGACTAAATTAGAAAAAATTTCTCCAATCCAATTTAAACAAAACTCATGTAAAATGTAGGAAAAACTGCTTTAATTTGTAACAACCTCAAACCCATAGATTTATTTGCAATTTTTCCATCGAGAATATTGTGAAATTGCACATTTACTATAATATTTTCTTTTTCTTTTTTTTAAAAAAGGCAGACACTGGGGTGATTCAGCCAACTTAGTGCTTTTTTTTTATTACTTTTTTTTTTAATCTTTTATAAATTTTTTTAAAGTTAATTTTTAATTTCATAATGATCTCACGGGTAAATGGTTGAAATTTGTATAGTGTAAGGCATACCATAAAGAATTATTTACCGAGTAATATTACTCCTTACATTTTTTTTATCACACTTATTTTATGTTAAATGATGCAACATATTTTAAGTGATTGTTTTACTTTATTTTTTTAAGTAATTAATATATAAAATTACTTAAAATACGTCATATTAATCACTATTAAATTAATGTGAATAATAAAGTTATTGCTATTTATCAATTTTAATTTTTAAAACCCTAAAAAAAATTATTTATCACAACAATTTTCAATAAAATTTACAAACGGTTAACGAAAACCTAGCCAAACTGTACCGTTGTAAGTGTGTAATCTCCGAGCTCAGAGACCAGTGTTTCACTTGCTCACAGTGACAGCCTCACACATTCCCAAAAAATGCAAAAGGTTGTCCGAGAATTTTGAAGCTACGATGGTACCGATTCAACAACAACAGCAACTCTCTCTGCGAAACCATTCGACCCTCGTTGCCTCCGATGCTCAGGTACTTTCCGACCTCCACTCCTTTCCTGCTCTGTCATCGCCACTCAGACAGATCACTCCACGTGTCCCGTCCCCTCCACTGGAAACGCCGGGACGAATACAAGCTGACCCGACCCGAACTGGTCGACCGGATCTCTCGCCTCGTCGTCCTCGGGCGGTTCGATGCCCTCGGCGACCTTTCCTTCGAGTTCTCCGACGTGCTATTGGACTCCGTTCTTCGGAGACTCCGTTTAAGCCCTAGCGCGTGTGTAGGGTTTTTCAAATTGGCCTCAAAGCAACAAAACTTTAGACCTAGCGTCAAATCTTATTGTAAACTTGTTCACATACTGTCTAGAGCTCGAATGTACGACGAAACGAGGTCGTATTTGAACGAATTGGTCGGTCTCTGTAGAAACAGTAACGCGGCGCTTGATGTTTGGGATGAGCTCGTTAGAGTTTATACGGAATTCACGTTTTCGCCCACTGTTTTCGATATGATTTTGAAGGTCTTCGCTGAGAAGGGTATGATAAAGAATGCACTACATGTGTTTGACAATATGGGGATTCACGGTCGTGTGCCGAGTTTGCGGTCTTGTAATTGTTTGTTGAGTAGTCTGGTTAAAAAGGGCAAGAGTTACGCGGCAGTGCTACTTTATGATCAGATGATTAAGATTGGGATTGTGCCCGATGTTTTTACGTGTACCATAATGGTGAATGCATATTGCAAGGAGGGGAGAGTGAATAGAGCTGTGGAGTTTTTGAGAGAAATGGAGAATTCGGGCTTTGAAACAAATGTTGTGACTTATAATTGTTTGATTGACGGGTATGCTAGTTTGGGAGATGTGGAAGGAGCGGGCGGGGTGTTGAGGTCGATGTCTGAAAGGGGGATTTTGAGGAATGTGGTGACTTACACGCTGTTGATTAAGGGTTATTGCAAGCAAGGTAAGATGGGGGAAGCGGAGAAGGTGCTTCAGGAGATGAAGAAGGAGGAGTCTGTGGTTGTGGATGTGCATGCTTATGGGGTGTTGTTACATGGGTATTGTCAAGCTGGCAAAATGGCCAATGCAATTAGGGTTTGGAATGAGATGCTGGAGATAGGCTTGAATATGAATATATTCATTTGTAACTCCTTGATCAATGGGTACTGTAAGCTTGGTCAAGTTTGTGAAGCAGAGAGACTTTTTATGCGTATGGCTGAGTGGAACTTAAGGCCAGATTCTTATAGTTATAATACCCTCGTGGATGGTTACTGTAGGGAAGGTCATATAAGCAAGGCTTTCAAGCTTTGTGACAAGATGCTTCAGGAAGGAGTTGACCCAACTGTTGTAACATACAATACACTTCTCAAGGGTTTATGTCATTCGGGTGCCATTGATGATGCTTTGTGCCTTTGGCGTTTGATGCTGAATAGGGGTGTTCGTCCAGATGAGGTTGGCTATTGTACTCTGCTTGATGGTCTGTTCAAGATGGGGGATTTCAACAGTGCTATTATGCTGTGGAAAGATATTTTAGCACAGGGCTTTACTAAAAACAGGATTGCTTTCAATACAATGATTAATGGATTATGTAAAATGGGGAAGTTATTTGAAGCAAAGGAGATTTTTGACAAGATGAAAGAGCTAGGATGTACACCTGATGGAATAACATACAGAACCCTGTGTGATGGGTACTGTAAATTTGGAAAAATTGAAGAAGCTCTAAAACTTAAAGAAATGATGGAAAGAGAAGTTATTTTTTCTTCCATTGAAATGTACAATTCTCTTATTTGTGGAGTTTTTAAGTCTAGGAAATTAAGTAAAGTGATGGATCTTCTTGCCGAGATGCAGACAAGGGGATTATGCCCAGATGTTGTTACCTATGGCATCCTTATTGCTGGTTGGTGCAATGAAGGAATGCTGGACAGAGCTTTTAGTGCATATTTTGAGATGATTGAAAAGGGTTTGGCCCCCAATGTAATTATTTGCAGCAAAATTGTGAGCAGCCTGTATAGGCTTGGTAGGATTGATGAAGCAAGTATGCTGTTGCAGAAGATGGTGGATTTTAGTATTGTTTCGGATGAAGGATGTCTTAATAAGTTTCCCAAGGATGATGTTAGACATTTAAACATTTTGAAAATTGCTGATTCCTTTGATGAAAGTGCTAAAAGTTTGTCTCTACCAAACAATGTTGTCTACAACATAGCTATTGCGGGGCTATGCAAGTCTGGGAAGGTTGATGATGCAAGAAGAGTATTATCAGCTTTATTGCTTAGAGGCTTTAGTCCAGATAATTTTACATATTGTACCATAATTCATGGCTGTTCAGCTGCTGGCAATGTGAATGAAGCTTTCAAGTTACGGGATGAGATGGTGATAAAGGGTATTGTTCCGAACATTACTACATACAATGCTCTTATAACTGGCATGTGTAAGTCGGGAAATTTGGATAGAGCACGGAGGCTTTTCCATAAACTTCACTGTAAGGGCTTAACTCCTAATGTTGTTACCTATAATATATTGATTGGTCAATACATTAGGACTGGTAATACTATTGAAGCCTTTAAATTGAAAGACAAAATGATAGAAGAAGGGATTGCTCCATCTGTTGTTACCTACTCCACGTTGATCAGTGGCCTTTGCAAGCAAGGAGATATGGAAGAATCCATGAAGCTTTTGGATCATATGGCCGAGGCTGGCATGGGCACAGACCTTTTCGCATACTCTAATCTGGTTCGCAGTTACGTCAAATGTGGAGACATAGAGAAAGTTTCCAAGCTTCATAATATGATGCAGATAAGGTGTCCCTCTTCGGTTATTATTTCTCATGAACCAATGGTTTTAACCAAGTGCTCAGATAGTAGAGGAATGCCTGATGATTATTACATGTCTGAAGCTGTGAGTTGATGAACTCAGTGAACTAATTCTATCATAGAAATGGTTTTGAGTTTGCCATGGCCTTGTGTTCTTGAATGTGCATCCTCACGCAATAATATTCAAATTCTGGAGTTGTGACCATTAAGGAGAAGGAGGGCTATAGTCTCTTAGAGGTCCAGGTAATGTGCATTGCAACACTGACATGTTGGCTTCTTTGTTGCAAGATTGTGCAAGTAAAGGTGGTTTCATTGGTGCAGGACACAATTTTGTGCCATCCAAAAGCATATGAAAGTTCATCTCCATTTCTCCACCATCAAACTATATGTTGCTTCCTAATTCCAAAAGTTGACCAGTTAAAACTTCTGTTAACTGCTTGAATCATTTCAGAAAGTAGTTTCTTTGGGGGGCTGTCTGCAATTTCATGTATTTGGAACCAAGATGATTATTGTTATTGCAGTTGCTGCTGGATCTAAATCCAAACAAATCATTTCCAGGAGAAATTCCCATTATCAATGCTCACATTGTCTCTAGTTCAAAGGTATTTGCAAGCTAACCTGTTGGTCCTTTATGTTGTTTAGCAATTATTCTACTCATCAGCTCTAAGTCGGCAAACGGGTTTTCCTGCAGTGAAAAGAGCAGTAGATATGCTGCTGGTGGTTGAAACCCAGGGAATCTACAGAAAATGGAATGTCTTATAAGCGCAGCACCTTATTAAAGAGATTGTCCAATATGAAGCTGGAGCTGCATTTTTGCTCCAGCATGTTACACCTCAGTACAGTGACGTATGTATGGTAATCCTAGTTTCATTGCAAACTCTGCATTCTTATATGAACTTTGCATTGTTGTACGAGCGTAAATGTTCTGTTTCTTTTTGAAGGCTAAAATTTTTTGTCATGCATCCCGAATTCAAATGGAAGTGTGCTTAAAAGCTTGTCACGGGGATATATAGAGAGATATGGGTTTGCATCCATCAATCTTAAGTACACAACTCAATATTCGTATTTTGGCACCGGGTTAGATATGGACAAGTTTAAAATCTATCCACCTAATTGCGTGATTTTTCTTTAATATTCCTGTGTAATGAAAATCTGATTCATATCCTAATAATTTTTTGTTTTACTAATCTTCCTCTTCTTGTCTATGTTACATTGATTCTAGGGTCTTGTTTTGTGCTTCGAGAAGCCCAGGCAATGCATCATAGTTTACTGATTCATTAGTAGGCTGGGATTTGGGTCTTGCCAAGCTTGCAATAGAAATGTTGCTCAATGGTCGTCCACCTGGCAACCACACTAGGTTATCTTTTTTTAGCTGTATTATGAAGTACAGTTTTTAGAAATCAGATGGGGTTGTTTGTAGTCTGTACCCGCCAGCCCATGATAAATGTACAGAAGTTTGTCCTAAAAAGATATTAATTTAAAAAATTAGGAGAAACTGTGGGATATAACAACAAATGTAGTATTGAGATGGGATTCTTTATTTTTCTTTCATAATTAGTAAAAGAGGAAGGGAAGAATTAGAATATTAATGAAATGATTAAAATAGTTATTTTTTATCGGCTTAAGCTTTTAGGATAATTAGTGATTTAACCGGAAGAGCCCCAAGACTTGTGCAAGAGATCCTCCAAGGGAGACCTGAGATGTATTTTCAATATAATTTATGTTTGTCGTATTTTCTCCGACTTTGTTTTAACTGCTTAAATGAGTATTATGCTGTAGTGTTTTATGCATGGATGACACGCTTTCCTTAAAGATCAGCATCTCTGCTGTTCATTTTGGACTTCCATGTACCTGTTAAATCTCTCTAACGGAGAATTCTATTATTTGGCAAATCCTGAATCAACGAAGGCCACGTATATATATGGGTGCTATTAGGGTATTATAACTTTTGGTGTAAGTTCCTTACAAATTGATGATGTAATTTATCTTTTGTCTTATTTTTTTATTTTATTTTTATTTTTCTGAAGTGGACAAGGTTTATAAGAAGTATCTTATCTCTTTGATACATTTAATTGTCAAATGGGCAATTCCATAGTTCATGAAGAATTTTTACTTTTTTTATTATTGCAAACCTCAACACTAGGCCGTTGTAATTCTGTTAAATAAGTTTTGTAAAATAGCCGACCTTTTACATATACTATCACAGTTATACCATATAAAGCCCAAACGCAAAAATCACGATGGATCTTTGCTCCTTTGTCTCTGAACAAGTAAGTCCTTGTTTACCTGTACGACACCAACTTATATTTTAGACATTCTTGAGAAGCATACAACAAAAAAAATCGTACTCACTCATGGGAAACCCCTCACCAGGTAGAAGCTAACGGTAACTCGAATTTGAATGTAATCTTCTATAGAATATTTCAACATTTCCTCACTTCAAAAAGTTAGGCTTTCACAACAAAAAGCCCAGGTACTCAAATTTGTTGTACATATCGATTACCGTCACGTCAAACTCCTTCCCCAAGAGATTCCATGACAGCTGCTGCATGCAAAATCCGACAAACAACAATAGCCGTCCTGTTAATGGATAAAATCTTAATTATGATTATTTAATATATTTATATATTATATATATTTATGATACTATTATTATATATTATATTATATTATATTATCAGTGAGTATATCCTTAAATATATTTTTTTTCTTTTATTAATTCATGTTTATGTTATTCATCTTTTATTTGGAATATATTCATACAGAGATTGAATATCAAGGTAAAACAGTTCTAATGTCAATTATTTTGAAACCGTTTCAAACCGTGAGGCCGTGAGTCGTATTGCGGTTCAGTTTTGTAGAGAATAAAAAGCAACTATAACCGGTTATATATCAACTCGTCTATACCTTTTTTTGTAAGATAATATATATTATACTATTATACTTATATTATTATAATATATATATATTAATATGTATTGGTATTTATTAGACAGACCTTCTAGAGGTTTCTTCTAGGAGTCTTTTATAATTTTTTAATCAAATTGGGCCCACCTTTCATTAAGAGGTGAACCCCAATTTGATTTAAAAATAAAAAAAAAAAAAATTCTAAAAACCCTAAAAAATCTTCTAAAAATACACAAACATTTTCCTTATTATATATGCGCGCAGCTCTGGTTGCTTTATCTGTGTTTGGTAGGTAGGAGGCTTCTCTTTTACGCGTTGTCAAACAAAGTTCTATTGTAATTTTTCACGTGATAGTTAAAAAGATTAGAGACCAATAGTCTATAGAGTCAAACGACTCAAACCATGATTAAATCATTCATTCGTGTATCTCGGCTTGCTCGCTTGCACGTGCTAATAAATGATCATACTGGAAGTCACTTTCTTTTTCATCAAATATAATTAATTCTCATTGAATTTTTTTTTATTAAAATTAATGCTATTCATACGCTTGCAGGTTCGTCGCAACCGAGTCAACTGCATTGAATGGGAATAAATTCAATAAAATCCATGTTCAGATTTTGTTTATGATGAATTTAACAATAGATACGATCCCGGTTATTTAAATTTTTAAAAATAACGTAAATTTTTTTGATGAATTTAACAATAGATACTGATTAGAGACATCATTCAATTTATTTAGACTAACTTTTTGGAAGTAGAACTCATGATTAAATTAGGGACTGAATAAATTTATTTTATTTTATTTTTGTTCTGGCCCTCTTCTTGGTAGGGGATGCAATCCAACAATGACATAAAATCCAAAAAAAATAGAGAAGCATTGACAAATGCAGTAACTGGGGGTATAAGCTTTGATCTCTCAAAGGAAACAAGTGGTTGAAAGCTCTTCCTGATCTAAAACCAGGGCAGCTTAGAGTTTCAGGCACCTCCCAAAAATTGATGGGCCGAAAAGGAAGCCTCATCTAACAGGAGAGCTACTTCAAGATGCAGGCAAACTCCCACGTGCTGAAAGAAAAGAATAGAGTAAGAAGCAAAGCAAATGTAACCTTTCAAATCAGCCCTTCAACACCACCACGCACGTACGGTGGTCAAGAACCAACTTCTTCATGTGTACAGACTACAGACAATCACTTTTTCTTTTCCCCTTCTTCCCTCACAAAGATCGACTTTAATGCTTTTGAATGCATTGAGAAAATAAAAAGGTAAAAGAAGTTCAGCCCAAAAATCAGACAAGTAAAATTAAAAAAAAAAAAAAAGAAAAAAAAAAGAGAGTATCTCCATTTAAAAATCTAAAAAGACTACCCCGAACAAAGGCTACACTAGCTGTAACGCAGAATTTGCATCATTTGAAAGTTAATTACAATAAATACGACATGGTACTATAGTACACGGCATTGCCAACATTCAAAAACGTTGTCATATGGAATTCTGAAACGTCATCGTAATTAGGTATTCTATACATCCCATGAAAGCAACCTTTAATATACGGCCATTTAGAAAGTGGTCCTCCATTACAAAATCTCTCTCAATTGCACTAACATTTACCGGAGATCCCGTCAAAAAAAAAACTTGGAAAAGAGGTGCCAAAAAACAAGTTCAGCTTTTTAAGAAAAATTATTTAATAAATAAAATAAATTCAGTTGCATTTGAAGGAACATGGCGGGGGGAAGTAATTTTGACATCTACATAAAATTTGAAAAGTGTCAGACTTCGGATAAATTTCGTAAAATTCATGCATGGAATAATATATGACAACAGCTGTAAGATATTTTTTTACTTTGTATAATTACAGCAGAACAGCTGCAAGTCTCGCGACTCACGCTATCATGCATCAAGCTCAGAAAAAAAAAAAAAAAAGCTGTCTTGGGACAACTTTAAACCTTTTTCTTTTTTTCCTTCTCTCTCTCTCTCTTCTTGTTAAGAAATTGAAGACATGATTATTCATTATGTTTACTTTAGTTAATTAATTAAGATCTACAATATTCCTCTAGGAAGTCCAGTAAATACACGCAAGTTAGTCTATGACATTCTGTTTAAATATTTTAATCTTAGTTTGTGTATTTTAGTCAAGGACCCTCAATCATTAAGTTGAATATTGCTTTACATTTTAAAGGATTTAGCTTACCTTGAGTGATTAAATAACTGCAAATTTTCAGTCGTTTAAATAAGCTGTGAAGATGAGAAGATTAGTCTTTTACTTTCACCGTTTATTTAAAATACACTCCAATTATTTATTTAATCACTGAAAATTAATAAGCCAAATCCCATTTTAAATCTTGAAAGGATAACCCAAAAAAGTTATAAAATTCAAACCGTCCACCCTCGTCATACTGATTGATAATCAGACATAAAAAATTCAGATGAAATTGACTAGAAACATGCCCCCCCCCAGTTCAAGAATCTATAATTAAACCCAAAAAAGAAAAACTACGGATTAGGGAATAATTCCATTAAAAAATTTTGTAAAGAATTAAATACTCAACATATTAATATATTATGAATGTACAACTGGGAAGAGGTTTTATTTATCATTATTTTATTTATTTATTATTTGATTTTTTTTTTTTTTAAAAAAAAAAGGTCTTGGGCATATGATGATAAGTCGACGGACATATCTGACAGAACGCGTGCCAACTGCGGAGATTTAGGAAGCCGCGACTCACGGGGAAGTGGGCCCCACATGTGTAAGATTGTTCCAGCCTGATCCCGATCAAGTGCCGTACATAACTCTTACCTCTTAAACGCAAGCCACGCGTCATACATCCAAGTCCTCACATGCTCGAGATCTAATAGTTTCGGGGACGTTCTTCCTTGGCCTCTCCCTACCTACCCTACCGACACTATTTTTTTTTTTAGTAAAATGGGATCATATTGGTATTTCCATGGGATGGGATTAAGTCGATTTATCACAATCTCAAGTCTCAATGAAAGCCTCCTAATTTGGGTAATTGGTCACATAAGACACAAGCCGGAAATATCCGTGTTGGTAAAAAAAAAATCAAACAAAAAAAAAATGTCTTCTGAAGCCATTTGTTTAATAATCCATCAACTTCTGTTTTTTGGGCTATTATTTTCTTTGCAAATTAAGATGATTCAACAAGATTTTGAGGTACAATTAATTGCAAGCTCAGTATAGAAGCGCATATGTATCTGAAATGGAACTAAAGGGCCAGAGGTTCACTCAATTAAAGAGCCATAAAATCTTGAGATTCTCGCCAATTAAATTATCTCAGAAAATTAGGAAACTTCATCTAAAATATGCAACAAAATTGTATGGGGTCAAAAATCTTGTAAAAGAAAGGACACAAAATTTTAAAAAATTTATGACATATTGATTGCATAGAGCCATAATTTTATCTTTTCTTCATTAGCAGCATTATTATGTCAATATATAGTGAAAAATAAGAGGAAAAAACAAATTACTTAAGATGGTTGAGAGAACCTTTGTTTAAACTTATATATATTTTTTTAAAAAAAAAAAAAATTAAAACATTTGAAATTCTTTCAGTACTACTGTTATCATCACTTTGTTATTTTCTAACTACTACTGTCTAATGACTTTATTCGAATAAGTGATCAAAGAGGCAAACCAGCTGGCCAAGTGTCTTTCCAGCCATAATCCCACTTGATTCCTTGAAGACAAACAAAATCTTGCTAAAAGAGATGGATAGAGAGAACTAATTGAATGTTGAATCATATGTGACTGATTATTAAGTAAAAACTACAAACTAACAATTTTTTTTAAAAATTCAAATATATGATATGATATAATTCATCAATGAAACCAGAAGCAAAATAGCTCTTTAATTTTGCTGTACAGACTTTGATACAATTATCATATGCGAATCCCATTTCCCGTCAGGATCTTCTCCTTATTATCAGACAATTACAAAATATTTGTTTGAACTATTTATTCTTTTTCTTTCTGGATCTACGAAATGCGCTTGAGTGATTGATACCTGCATAATCTACATGAACAATTAAACTCCTCCTTTCTTTAATTCTTTTGTCCCTCCGACTAGTGATTAAGCGCCAGAAAGATCGAGCTTAAGAATCCAAAGCAAATGGAGTCTGCAAGAGATCATAAGGAGCCCAAAGAGCGTCCAACGGGCACGGCCGGTTCGCGTCCAGGCGAGCCCATGGCTTACCCTTCCCACTCCAGTGCAAGAGACTCGCCGGACCCGGGTGCAGATCCCTGCAAAGTCCCCGGAAGTTGTCGCCGCCGAGACCGTGCTGGTTCCACCGGTGATCAACCGAAGCTATCTTCCCAGCAAACACCAGCAGAAAAGGAGGCAGAGAACCCAGCTCGTATATCCGAATCCTCTTCTGGAGCTCCATCCAATCCTCAATCTTCTTCGTATAATCCCCGGCTCTCCACCGATCGAGATCGATCACCATCACGCCGGTGTTGAAGTAACACGCTTTCCGGTTCGCGAAGGTCAGCGACAAAGACGGGTTTGACCAAAACGTTGGGGTGAAATACGACGTGAAGTTGGCATTGCAGTACTCCGGGGCGGCGAGGACCGAGTCGTCGCCGAGCGGCGTGGCGGCGAGCTTGGCAATGTCGTCGACGAGGATAAGATCGGAATCGAGGTAAACGACTCGTCGGACGCATAACGGCAAGAGGTTAGCCAAGTAGCTGCGGGCGTAGTTGAGTGGACAGTCTAAGGCCGAGCGTATAGAGGTGGAGATGATGCCGGACACGTGGGAGTCGTCGAAGCGGTACACTTGGAACTTGAGATAAGGGAAGGATTTGGAGAGTGTGGCGCGTAGGAGGGACGCGTTGGCGGAGGAGGCGGAGGCGACGAAATGGAAGAAGACGTTCTCCGGGCACGAGGTGTGTTGGAGGACGGAGAGAATGGCGGCCATAGACCCACGGAGGTATTGGGTGTCTAGAGTCATTGCAACGTGGACTCCACTTTCGGAGCATACGACGTTGTCGTTGCTGTCGTCGTCGTCGTCGTCTTCGACGTCGTTTGTTACGGAAGGGCAGTCCGGGGAGTTGTAGAACTGTGGGGCTTCTTTGAATTTTGGAGGAGTTGCGGTGGTTGCATTAGTGGCGGCTGTTAACGTGTAGGATAAACAAGCAAGGAAGAGAAATACAAACAGTGGTGGTTTAGGCATGGTTTGAGAGATAGATCTAGAGAGAGAGGAGAGAGGGAGGAGAGAGATATAAAGGTTAAGGTTTTGAATCTTTGATTGGGGGGTTGTGAGGCTGTAAAGTTTGAACACGCTTTGGCTTTAAAAATGAGAGAGGGGGATCGAATAGCTGGATGGGTGGCCGGGCTGTTCAGGCTGCAGAGCACGACTGAGTCAAGGATTTTTCAATGGAAGTTTTTGTGTTCCCACTTCACAATTGTTGCTTCTTCGATATGTTTTTTCTACCTTTTCTCAGGTCCTACATCTCTTTCTCACCTACGTACTTTCTTTTTCGTTTAGAGGAAGATGACGAAAGGAAAATAAAATAAAATTCGGGATTTGACGCAAGCAGCAAAAGAAAGGGGGTTGCTTTAAGTTCCGGTAGACAATTTTTTTTTAAAAAAAATAATGGAAAGAGAACAACGGTTTTGTGGAACTCCTTTTTTATTGTGGGGCAAATATAAAGAAGAAAAGAAACTTTTATTCCATCACTATTGTCTTGGTAATGTTAATCGGCCTTTAAATCAACATATATATATATATAATATATATATATATATATATAGTTATATAATATATATAGACATTATTACGTTAATAATGTAGAAAAAAATTAAAAATGATCTGTTAGACTATTAATTAACTTAATTAAAATATTAATAATTAAAATAATATCAAAGTAATATTACTAAATGGGCTAAAGAGTTGACAATTTGTTATATCAAAAGAGAAAACAATTTCATTATGCATAGATTAGCCAAGTCAGCAATCACACAAGTCATAAATAAAATATGAATTAAAGAAATTTTTTGTTGTATCTATGACGTTGAACAATAAACTCTGCTTCTTTAGAGCTATACACTACCTCTAAGTTGAAATTTTCCTCAAAAGAAATTTTAAATTCAAAAATCATGCATTTGTTATTAATTAAAAATAATATCAAAGTAAATATCAGTAAATGAGTTAAAGAGTTGACATATTTGTCATATCAAAAAAGAAAACAATTTCGTTACGCATAGATTAGCTAAGTCGACAACCACACAAGTCATAAATAAAATATGAACAAAAGAATTTCTTGTTATATCTGTGACGTTGAACAACATGCTCTGCTTCTTTAAAACTATACACCTCTAGTTTTTTCGGTACAAATAAAAGTTGAAAATTTTTCCTCAAAAGAAATTTTAAATTCAAATCATGCATTTGTTATCCCCTAAAATTATTGTATTAGAATGGAGCAGTGGTTGTTGATGCTTAACCGTCGCAACAATCTCTCCCAAACACATGTTTTGTTTTTTGGTTTTTTTTTTTTTTTTGTTACCGGGCGATAGTTACTCGTACGTTGAAGTTGAACTATCGCACTAGGGGAAAGATTATTTTTCAGCAACCAAGTCTTTCAAATGTGCATCATCTTAACGGAAAAAACATAAATAAGTTAAAAAATAAATAAAAAATAAATCATGCTTTATAATAAAGTTTGCAGATCTACAGGTATGTGCCACCTTCCATAGAGGTGAGAAATCTCGTCACATTCAGTTATGAAAGCGTCCTGGAATTTTCTATGGATTAATTAATAATGTAGCTATCATTCTTGGCTTACAAGTAGAATATTTTATAATCCGGATAAAAAAGTACAATATTTTACAGCTCGTTTACCCAGTTTATCTAGGCATGTTTTAGTTTATAATAATATAAAAAAAAAATATTCAAATAAAAAGAGAAAGAATTACCGACAAAATCTTTGTCCGAACTAAGTTTGAAGAAATTTTTTTAATTCAGTTTATTAAATTAATATGAGTGATTTTTACATGCATTTTTAATAGAGCATGTAATTCTCACATACATTTTTAATTTCAAATTGAGTTAGAAAAAATTTATCCAACTCAGTCTATTAAATTGACATGACATAATTTTTCTTCAAAATAAGTTGGAGGAAGTTTATTTAATCTAATGTATAAAATTATCATGTGTCATTTTGCATATGAGAATCACATATTAAAAAAAGGAAAAAAAGTTAGAAAAAATTTAATTAAAAAAGTTTGAAAGAAAATTTTATTTGCAGTAGCAGTAACTTGTCTACCGGCATTATTTTTCCAGCATACTCATAATTGGTCTTTATCTTTTAATTGGTGGTAGGTGAACACGATTAAAACCCTACTCCTTATTGCTGGGCCCAAAAGCAGGTCATTGATATATGGTTGTATTGCAAAGTAGGCATGTTCATATATTCTTTCTCCAAATTCTTTAGGGCACATGTTGAACTGGGTAGCCGATAACTCAACAGGCAGACGATCGACTTACTGATGTGGCTGATCAAATTTAATTACTCTAATTACATTATTGATTCTCCCTACCTTTGGTCCCCCAATAGTAGTTAATGTTACATCGTTAGATCAAATTGATTAAGAATAGCCTCATTAATTCTATGGATGATGTCAACCCCATCCACTCTATTATATATTAGTAAACCCAAATGGTACAGCTCCTTCCACCTACCAGATTTAAAAGATAAAAAAGTGCAATTATTGATAAATGAAGTAAACTAAATCAGTAAAATTATAAATGAGAAAGCATGTTATAAGCGCTACACGCTACACTTAGGATGTAACATATTACCATGTTATGCAACCGATGTTTATAATGGTCCACTCTATAGACATAGACCTAATGATAATTATTTTTCTTTTGACGACTTCACTTATCTATCAGTATTTAGTGACTTAAAGACTATGTTCATACATATATAGTACCACAAAGCTAAAACTCATTCGATCTTATACTCAACGAGCTGCGTTCGATCTTATACTCAACGTGATAGATGACGCTCATACCAAATGATACAAATTTGATGTAAAACTCATTCTTGAAAATCGACTTGTAAAGAGATTGTGTTCAAAAGCTTATATACACGTACATGATTTTAAGTTATACTTAAATCATATGAGACACTTAAAGATCGTAATAAAAACTCAACACATAAAATATTTAATCAGCTCTAAACTATGATGCAACTCACAATTTGCGGCAAGCAAATATGAAAACGTCGGCCATCATGGGCATGTAGAGAGATCAAGATAGCTCATAAGGCAGCATGTTTTTTACAGTTTTTTAGAATTATTAATATAATGTGATTACATTGTAATTAATAATCATGAAAGCAAAATCTAGAGATAGGCTACAATGAAACTTTTGCACGAATCATCTAAAACCTTTCTCTTCTTGGCTGCATAATGCAATATGCATGTCAACTTAAACTTTGAATCTTTTTAATTTTTACCAAATAAAAATATTAAAATATTAATTAAATTTATTTATTATCAGCTTCAATTTTTATAATAAATGAGAGTTTTTCATGTATCATGATAAATGTCCTCCATACATTTAGATTTAATATTTCATATATTTGATTTTTTAACTCACAACATATATATTTAAGGTAAAAGTTGCATCCTTAAAAGTAAGAGAGTAAATATATGATAATATCTAAATAAATGTCGCTATTTAAAATCGATTCCTTACTTTTTAACAAATTTTAATTTTTTTTTTTCTTTTATTTTGGATGGATCCCTGCATATAGCTCTATAAACTACGGCTTATGTAGCCCACCGATTATAGCTAGTGGCTGGCTAGTGTAGCCTCACTATCAAGGGGCGCACAGTTTCTGTATCAAAGTCAATCTTAAAACGTCATTATCGTTTCATAAAACGACTTGCAATTATTGGAAGAAGGATTAACCATTGCTGATGTCACTGAACTGAGTATGCGACTTCTGCCCTCCTCCGATCACTTCATATACAGTATATACAGCCAATCTTTACCCCTTCCATAGGATTGATTGTAATCCCTCCATGCAATAGTTCTAATTTTGACCTACCTCATTTTACTGTCTAGATTGTATCCCGTCCAAAAATAAAGAAATATCTAATTCTTTCTTTTCAATAGTCGTTGCTATTATTACCAACCTCACCACAATTCTCACCGGGCCACCGCCACATTGTTGCCATTAGTTTCTCACTACTACTACTATTGAGAGTAGTAACCAACTAAATTTTAGAGTGGCAGAACTACTTCTTTTAATTAATAATTGACCACCCTTAACAATAATAATAATAATAAATTTGTTGCGATAGTGCCACGAGTAAAAGTGACAACAACCGTTAGAAAGAGAATTTTAAATTTTTAAATAATGAAACAAAATTTATACCATTCTTTCAAAATAAATGGCACAAATTAAAATTATTGCACGCGATCCGATTCCCTCCTCATCAATGGAATACTACACTGGAACATGCAATTAAGACTGAAAACTCCGGCGGGGAAGAACCTGCGCGCTCTATCCATAACTTTGCCATAGTAGTACTAGGGCACTAGTGCTTTCATGGCAAACATACCGATTTGCATATGGATAAGTAAAATGAGTAGTTATGATCGAGGTTTGTTCGACAATGCTTAATTATAGAAAGACATATTTGGGAGATAAAAAAAAAAAGGTTATTTGAAAACAGCTTTTGCGCACTCACCGTATAACACTGTTAAGTAAAAACAAAATTAATACCAAACTTTTTCTTCCTTCCGTTTTGGAATCAGATAAAATTCAATTAAAGATAAGAGGTATTGGATAAGATGTAGTGATTTAACAGAAAAGGCTGCTAAAGCATCCCCATCTAATATTAATCAAGCTCTTGACAGCTTCCATGGCGACCGACAAATGTGATGATACACATTAAAAAACGTGCGTGGGTCATGAGGGAGGGCCATGAAAGTCACTAAGTCAGCTTATGTGTGGGTCATGAGGGAGGGCCATGAATTAAGTCACTAAGTCAGCTTATGTGAGCTGCACATGGGCAGTGTTTGGGGTACAGTCGATCAACATGGGCAGTATTTGGGTACAGTCGATCATCATAGAGTACGTTGGTGCTCGATCAGTACAAATAAAGGACATGGGTCCTTTTATTCTATTGGGAATCTACTGTTAATCTTCCTTTTATAAATGTTGCACTCAACAAAGACTTTTATAACATGCCTCGTCCTTAGAAGTCGTCCATGGAGCCTAACAATCTAGAAATTAATACTTCAGTCTTCGAATGATCAGCCACCTCTTACATTTCCACGAAGTTTCTCCTCTTGACTCAAATCCACCTTTTCTTCGTCCTTTCTTCAAATATATCGTATCACATTTTTATTCTTTTTTTATTCTTATTTTATTGACCTGAAACTATTAATATGCATTTAAATAGTTCTTGTTTTAAAATAAAAAAGATATAAGGACTGATTTGAAGTGTTACATAAAGAAAATGCGATGTATAACATTACTTTTGGTCAAAAAATTAGGATATATTTGTTAACATGGCTTGTGTTATTTTTTAAAAAAAGAAAAAAAATTAACAAAGTGTTGTGTAATAATTTTTTTAAAAAAATTATGAGTATTTTATGTTTTGTATTGTTTGCCAAAATTTTTGTTTTGAAAACAAAAAACAAAAAACAAATATTTTAACCGACATACCCACATAGCTACTAAAAAAGACAAGCAAGATCAAGTTTTAAGCGTTTGAGTAATGTTAAATGTTTATTTTGTGTTATCTCAAAATTTATGTGATTTTTAAAATTATCATTGAATTTGTGATAAATTATTATTAAATTTTAGTTCAATAATAATTTAAAAGTTAGATCAATTTTTTTTAAAAAAAAAAAACATAAGGAGAACATGGACAAAAATTAATTACAAACTGATTTGTTGTTAATTCATATAAATCAACATGCTCACTTTATTAGAATGATTTGTAGCTAATTTATATCCGGAGAACATTTAGTATTAGTCAACGCTTCTAATGTTGAAATTTAAAATCTCATGAACATACGGTTGTGTACAGTATTCTATATAAAGAAGCACAATTCTCGTATCTTCAATATGATAAATATTTCTGACTTTAATGTCGATTCTAGATTATTTGATGTAGGGTTGATTCATGTCGACAACATTTATGTCCACAATTTGACTACTTGATATTTGTTTTTTTAGAAAAATGACTTATTTAGTCCATAAAATTTGCAATTGTGCCAAACTAATAGTTAAATATCAAAAGTATCTTAAAGATTGATTTTAGGATAAGTTATCTGTTTAATATTTCACAAAAACAATTAGATACATACATGGATCTACATCACAACAAATAGCTTTTTTTTTATCAACCAATAGTTGATTGACATGTTATATGACTGATAACTCCGGCCCATTTTTTTCGGAAGCCAATCTCACTAGTTGAAATCTCTCTCATTTCATTCATTTTCCTTATTACAACCAGTAAAAAAA
>FXXK01000782.1:117807-190819 GCA_900184695.1 Betula pendula | reverse complement strand
GGAGAGGAAGAGAGAAAGAATAATAAAAAAAAGTTTATAGTGTGAACAGTGAATTGGCTCTTCAGCCTATTCACTGTTTATTCTTTAAGAAAAAACTACAATTTGACAATACTGCTGGAGGGAAAAAAAGGCTGATAATAATCAAATTTGACTATTATCAGTGATTTGCCTACACTGCTAAAGATGCTCTAAAACCATTAAATGAACATCACATCATGCCCAGAAAAAAACGGAAGTCCAGATATGCATATGAATCTTCCATGCATTAACTTTTTTTTTTATTTAGCGAATCTTTAATATATTATGACACCGACAAACAAATAAAGCTATATCATGACTACATATACATAATCGAAATAAATGAATAATGCTACATTAAGGTGTAGATTTTGAAAAGATCTTAGACTTTTGAGTCCTTAATTAAAAAGATTCATCACAATACCGTTAAATGGGTAGTTTCAAATTTAGCATTTGGAAGCATTTTCAACACATTTCCTATATTTTCTTTTATTAGGTTCAGAAGTGAAAAAGACTTTCTAATGTAGTCCCGTTTGTTCTCCCTTTGTTTAGATAAAAAAAAAATTAAAAAATTAAAAAGACTCATCCCACCACTATCTCATTATATTGTTATGATATTACCAAAAAAAATCAAATGATAAATTAGTAATACTACACTAGCATAGTAAAATAATAATATGGTATATATGGGGTATATTCGAGCCGAGTCGAGCCGAGTATTGGCTGTTCAAGCTTGGCTCATTTAAGTTTATTTCGAACACGAGTCGAGCTCGAGTTTATCATCGAGCTATAATATTCTGTTCGAGCTTGACTCATTTATTTTTCGAACGAATTCGAGCTTGTTCACGAACGGCTCAATTAACTTATTTATTTCTTATATAAGTAAATATTATGATTGTTTATATTTTCATAAATCCATACTAATAATTAATTATTGTTAAAATTTTATCAATTGGGTTAATAAATAAATTAACTTGAATCTTAAATAATATAATTTGAGTTATATGTATGTTTCCTAATATGTATAAAATTCCTTATGTACATATACAAACACACACACCACATCCATACATACTCACATATATACACACAAATATCTAAACTATCACAGAAACAATAATTCAAATTATATCTATCATATTAGGAAGAAAATTTCTTTTTACATAAGATGTTCTTATTACAAAATTGAAATAATACTAAAAAAATTATAAAAATGAAGTTATACGAGTTTATACGAGCTTATCCGAATCGAGCCGAGTTTATACGAGTATGTCTCATTTAAAATTTGAACATATTATTTGGTTCCCGAACGGCTCATTTATTATTCGAACCGAGACCGAATCGAGTTTAACCGAGTCGAATCAAGCCGAGTTCACGAGCAGCTGGGCTCATCTTACACCCCTAGGTATATATGTATTACTCCTAATTTATTATGGGTACATAAATTTTGTGAGTTATTAGTTTTTCTACGGTATAGGGCAATAATAATAAGAAGAAGAAGAAAAAGGAGGAAGACGAGAAGGTGGAGGAATACGTCAAATATTATCCCACATAAATATAGTGATGATACAAGTCATTATCCATATCTACCTTATATCTACCAAAAGTGACATGGTTTTTAAAATTACTATTAGATCAAAAGACAATAATGATCGATCATAAATTCAATAGTGATTTTAAAAGTCACATCACTTTAGTTGATACAAGGTAAACATGGAGGATGACATATATAATTATTAACATAAATAACATGCCTGATTTTTAGACCATACCCAAGCATGAGCATGGCCTTATTGCAAAAAAATTACATAATTAGGCCTTGTGTGTTCATAGAGTAATACATGTCATTTTTATGTCCCTCTAAAATTAATGTGACTTTTAAAATTACCATTTTAGAATAAATTACTATTGAATTTTAATCTAATAATTATTTTAAATGTCGCATCAGCTATAGATGATACAATAAGGACATGGGATGCCATTTAGCATTACTCATATTCATATGTTAGCGACATTGGCAATTTCCATCATCTATTGGGAAATGTGCATAACAAAAAATAAAGCCACAATTTATGGAGTAGAGATATCGTCCGCATGCCCTCACTTTTGGCATGCGGAATAAAAAAACAAAAAGAAAAAAAATATATATCTGCATACCCTCACAAAGTAAGGGTATGCGGACGTGCTACACGTCCGCTTAAGCGGACGCGTAGCACGACTCCAATTTATGTGCTACTGAGACCTTGCGAGTCTTGAATAATGTTACGTCCCAACAAAAAAGCCGTAATCCATCTCTAATTGAGTGACATGGATGACTACAAATTTGTTTCGCATTTAGCATGTAATGAGAAATTACCAAGTAATGTTACATTCATGTCACCTAATTACAGATGGATTACAACCTTTTTTGTTGAGACTTACCATTATTCTGCCAATCTTGGAACTTTGAGGCCTAGAAACCGTCTTATTTTGTAGAACAGGAATTCCCTCTGTGCAATAGGGCAACAACCTATGAGAGATTATATGGGCTCTACTTATTTAAATAAGTGTTCGAATAGTATAAGTAAAATTTGAATATGCTCTCACATGAGCTGCCCTATTATGTTTTAGGGAATGGCAATCTCATTTTGTAATAGCAAAACAACATTTACACTTTCCCTTAAAGGGTAAAAAGATATTCTACAACGACAAATCTTATACTTTTGGGCCTTTGGCAATATTATACGAGCCGAACAAAAAGATCAATCAAATCAAGACGCAGAGAGGCTGACAGCCTCTCTTAATCACATTTTCATTGTTGCAGAGGGACGAGCAATCCACGTGATAGAAAGCAGAGTGTTGGGGGTTAATGGGCGCCACAGCGAATATACACTATCTTTAAACGGGTGGCTCAGGAAAGTGAGGAGAGTGAATATAAAGACCCGCCCAAGTCAGGTTAGAATCTTAGTTGAGGACCATACATGTATGGGTACTAGTCGACAAATGGATAGCAACACCTCGAGCTCTAAAGTATATCCACAACAGGGGCCTGCACTATCAAACATAAGTTTCATACTTTATTCCATATTTAATATTATCAAGAATCAGATAAATAAAAAAACAGAGAGTCAACTTGGTTGTGTTTTCTCAACAATAGTTTCTAAAATACATTTTTGGGGAAACTACACTTACCGTCTCAATTTATCATCCAATTTGTAATATATTGTCAATATTTCAAATTTTTTTTTTATGTATTTTATCAATTTATCACTTAATTTGTAATGTCCTTTCTTTGTAGGGATTATTTGTTAACTTATATGGCAAGCGCATCATGTAATCCACACATAATGTAAAATGTCAATTTTACTCTCATAAAATTTTTAAAAATATCTTTGAAAATAAAAAAAGAAAAAAACCTCATTGGGAGGTGACCCACAGCCATGATGTGGAAAGCCATGGCCAGCATGGAAGGGTTTTTTTTTTTTTTGAATCTTACGTAGGCCATTTTTTTTGTCATTTTGTGTCCATTATAGCCTCTCATAAAATCCTAACAGATAGGAAAACATTGCAACCTGCATGGCAAATTGGTGGGATACATTGCAAAAATTGAAACACTGAAAAGAATATTATAAATTTTGAAAAGAATTGAAGGAGTAAGTGTAATTTCCATATATTTTTAACAAACATGATTCTTTCAAAAGTCCTATTTTTCTTAAACTAAAAGTAAAAGATTTTTCTAAGAACTAATAGTTCTTTGAAAATAATACCTAAAAATATGTTTGGTATCATATTTTTATATTATTTTTGCTGTTTTGGTGATTTTTTTTTATATATATTAAAAAAAAAACACAAACTCTTGTTGAAAACCATAGCTATAAATACGTCCAAAATTTTCATCGCATTTGAAAAATTCGAGTCCTTCCACAAAAATTTTTCTCACTTTCTCTCACTTTCTCTCACCTTAGAGCGAGAAACTCACGGAAAATTAAACTAGACAGCAGTCCTAGTTTAATTCTGAGAGATCCGCAACAAAAGCAGTCCTCCTGCTATGAAAGCCAGGTCTATGCCGAAGAAAGAGAGCCAGAGAAGCACTTAAACTAGCTCGCAAAACAACACCATGACCAGGAAACCGAGTCCCTCAGTCTCCGCCTTCAGCTCTCCTCAGAAAACCCACCGAATCCTACCCAGGTGATCCGCAACCAAAAGAACCACCACCACCAGTTTAAATAGTTTCCTTCCTTTACACCCCCAAAAAAATCCAGCTACGGACAAAATGTTCGTTTCATTTAACAGTTTCAAAATGTGCAGTTTAAAAAATTAACAATTTCAAAATGTAGTTAATGAAAACCCAATTTTTAAAAGCACAATTAAACGTTTAAATCATTCCAAACCACCATTTTTTTTTCAAACACTCATAAACAGAACAATTTTCACGATTTTGTTTAAATAGAGACTTTTGGCAGCAAAATCACGCAGCCAAACGCGGTCCAAAGACATTCACAACGATAAGGATACCTACCAGCCCAACAACCTTCCCGAGGAAATCCCCTCAAAGCACCAGTGCTCCCCAACAACTACAAGTGGCTTCCCCACTGGTTTGCCTGGCGTGTTAGACTAGGGAAACCATTGTCTCTTTTCGGTTACATTCAAGCTCCAATGATTGGCAATAATTTATTTCTGTTTATCTAATGCATATACTCCGTGTATGCACATTAAAACTTTCCCTCAATTCTAATTTTTCCAATTCCTGTACCACGGGAATGTTCTCTAAAACATATCATTATCCAAAACTCTAGCGCATACACGATTCTATCAACCCAACATAGTATGTTTCGGGAAAGTGAGAAACCAGAAATGATAAACAAGAGCAGTACTGGTAAATAGTGGTCTACACATGGAACCTAATTCTCTAACCTGAGCAATTAATGAACTTACCGAAATAATATACTAGAAAACATCATGATTGAAACACAGCAACTTATGTTACCAATAAACTACTGAAGAATGTAATACTCAGAGGATCTTCAATCCAATACTCACTTAATTATGCAGACATATTGAAGACAGTACGCTTTCAACAATGATTAGATTCACTGCTGATTAAGACCCATGCTTGCAACAAACAACCCCACTTAAAATCAGAAGTTCAGAACCCATTTCAGCAACTAACTCAAAAAGTGCAGCAAAAACTGGATGGGGAACAGGCCTTAAAAAATAAGATTCGGACCTAATGGTAGATCATCTCATAAAGCTCAAGTATTACATATGACAAAATATATATATATATCAAAAGGCAAAAGTAATCAAACCAAGGCATGGTAACATAACTCAAATCAGAAAGAAAAATACATAAAAGATCTATTTGATACAATTAACACGTTCAGGACAATATTTTCAAAACAGAAAATATAAATTTTTAAGTCAGCAACTTGAGCCAACCCCATGAATATAGATTTACCAAACAAATATGTTGATTTCCAAAGAAAACATGCTAGAGAAGATTTCATACAAATTCGTCAACTAGAATCTTTCTATGAAGATTCATAGTTGTAAGCAGGAGAAAAATAATATTACAATAAACATCAATATTAGATCTATAATATCCACAGGACAGCAAGTCCTGTCATAGGATTCTGAAAAGATAAATTCCTATTTCAAAGCAATGATCTTTCATCAAAGATATTATTAAAACAGATGCGAGACTGAAAGCACAGAAAACCATAACTCTGCCTTGCAATGGCTCTACACTGCTAGAAAGCACTTGCATTTTACGTTCACTAATGTTTTCATAAGAATAAATTAGCACTTACATAATGAAATTGTCACATGTATTGCCCCTCAAAAAAAGACAAGTCATTGAAAAAGGGATTGTCGTAATAACAAAATAAAAACAATATAATCATCAATGTCAACATGATGTTTTGGGGACAAAAGCAAAATTACCCAAAGAGCAAGTAAACGAAAAAAAAAAAAGCTAAACCACCATACTTTTGCAACAGAGATGCATCTCATTCGTGGGTGTTTGTGTCATTGTGTGTGTGTGTGAGAGAGAGAGAGAGAGAGAGACAGAGAACAATACAAACATTTAAGTCAAACTCTACATTCTGATAAAGGAACTAAGAAAAGTACGGACAAAGCATAATATGGACAATTTGCTCAGTCACAAAAAGGTAAACCCAAAATGCACTAACAGATTAAAAATGCATGAGTGTGAACCCTCAACATCTGTAAGCAGTTTAACTTCTGATAACAGATCTGAACTATTGCCAAATAAGGGCAAGAAGAACACAAAACACAACAAACAAAAGCAGCCTCTTCAGATGATTATCCTGTTGCCTTTGACCCGGATGATGGCGGTGAGGGTATCCACGCACATGGGCACCATGAAATGAATTAGAATACCCATAAGGGAAACCAGTCGAACCATAAATAGAAGCATCAGGGAACCCATGTAATTGAAGGTTAAATAGAGATGGGATGAGACCGCCAAAAGCCGCTGAGAATGTGAAATTCCCAAACCTTGCACTTGCCATCGGTGCAAAACCTCCCAATCCACCCAACCCTCCCATGAATCCGAACCCATGATGGGGAAAATGATTTGGGTCTGGCGGAGGAGCTGTCTCCGGTCTCTGCCCTGCTGGACGATTCGGAATGTTAATGCCAGGAATAGACTTTGATCTTGGGTCAGTCGATGTCTTTCCCCTGCCATACAAGGGGACCAACTTCTCCTCCTCAACAAGGGCCTTGCAAACCGGGCATTCCCGGGACTGCGAGTGCAGGTTCAGCCATTTGTAAAGGCAAGGCCAGCAGAATAGATGGCCGCATAAGGTCACAATAGGATCTTGAGCTAAGTCAAAGCAAATATTGCATTCGAAATTACCAGCATCATTGTTATTATTATTACCACTATTATTGCTTGAGAAAGAAGGGCTTTGGGCTGGCCTGCTTGTTGATTCCCCAAACCCACTAGCCATGCCTATCTCCAATATCTAAAATCCCTATATGAACCACATTATACCCTAAATTAAAACCACCATAACAATCTTTAGCATCAAAATATTTGATTTCGGACCTATAATTAAATCTACAATAATAACAGGGGAAAAAACTAATAATTTAAAGTAATGAAAATCCAAACAAAAATCAAAAATAAAAACGTGAAATATGGTTTGAAATTGTCAAAATTAAGGAATGTTTCTCCATAAGGGTTCCTGAAAAGGGACCAAAACCGAAACATCTCGTTGAAGATGCTTAAAAATGTGGAAATTGTTTCATTTCTAATGCAGATTTAGCAAAAAATTTCGTGACCCAAATACTCAAAACATTAAAATTCCAACGCCACACAGATCTGGTAATACCATAATCGTATATATCAATAAACAGGTCGTTCAACAATCAGTGAAATTGAACCATTACAAATAAATAACCTCGAAGAATCTCACGGATTAACAAGGTCGAGAGATTACTTACCTTGAGATTACGAGACAGACCGACCGATCAACGAACCGATCGATCTCAAGTCAAAGGGGGGCCGAGACGAGAGAGAGAGAGAGCCTGTGGAAATTGCTAGGAAATGCGTTTAAGCCCATGTTTGGAATGGCATTTACGTGACGTGCGTTGTCCTATGTTTAGCGCGTACCGTTTGCTTTGGAATCCACGGGCGAGTCTATGAAGCTTTTTGTTTTTTTTTTTAATCTATACTTACGTTTTCTTTTTATCTTCCGATGTGACGTGAGTTTTAACAATGTTATTAAATTAAAATTTAAGAGTAATTTATTCAAAATTAATAATAATTTTAAAATAATATTATTTTTATAGATAAATTGATTTGACTTTCAAAAATGTTGAAAATACGGTTTGAAAATAAAGATTTTAAATATAATTAATGAAAATATGATTTTTTTTTTAATTTAATTAAATGTTTGATAAAAATATGGGAGGGGGACAACATGTGCAATGCACGTGCGTGGTTTCTCGTTGTTATATATCACTATAATTGTTAATATTATAATTTATAATATAGATTATTTATTATAGAGTATAATTAATATATTACATTATACTAAAAGAAAATGAAAGATAGTTAATTTAGATTATAAATATATGTCGTTACTTCAAATTAAAAGGTATTGAAAAATGTATAGTACATTCATGTTCATGATGTTTATCTCAACCATCCTATAGGCACATAAGATTGTAATTCCAGCAAATATTTCTTCATTAAAATGTATCATGGATCTTAAAAAGTTATGAAGTTAAGAGTAAACCAAGTTGTCATGAATAACAAAACTTTAAAAGTATGCATGTATGAATTATCACCATAATAGTATATCTATTTTTATTTTTTATTTTTAATAGTCATAATAACTTGTACATAAATACTAATAAGGGTGTAGAGTCCTCCACCACATATAAGAAAAAGAATTATTGGATGTGCAAAACTTCTATGTGATGAAGGACTCTACATCTGCAATATTTTTTAGCATGGAGTGCTACATCCTTAAATTGTTAAAAAAAAAAAAATGTTCACAAAAAGGAATAAAAAAATTAAAAAAATAAAAAAAAGCAAAACAATTAAGCAAAGCAAAGGGAAAGACATGGGGAAGAATTTCTACAGACCCAAATCAAACCCCTCGTAAATCCAAAATAAAATCTAAAAAAACTTACCAAATCATTTGGTGTACAATGTAAAGCAAAACAGGACAAAAAGAAAAAAGGAAAAAAAAAGAAGCAAAACAATTAAGCAGAGCAACGAAAAGGGGAAAAATATGTACATTTTAGACCCAAATCAAACATCTCGTAAATCCAAACAAAATCTAAACAAAACGCAGACATGCTTAGCATAACTGTGTGAAAATCTAGGCTACTTTGTCAATTTGTCAAAAACTATCTTACTCCAAAAATATAAATATCATGAGATAGAGTTGATAAAAACAAATATATTCATTCAAGTTTTTAACTTTTTGTAAAATATCAAGATATCAGTTTGAACAGTATGAAAATTTTAGGTATAACGTAAATTAATAAAATAATAGAATGAGAAGAACATGTACATAAAACTTACTCGGTGCAGTTCATAATTCCAACATGGAAGAAGATGGAGATGTAATTGACTCTTTTTTTTTTGTAACTTTTGAGGAAGAATGATAGTTGTAAATTTCAACATGGAAAAAAATAGAGATGTAATTGACAGTTTTTTTTGTTTGTTTGTAGTGGAGATGTAATTAATGTTTGTTTTTCTTTGTAGTTTTTTATGAAGATAACTGAATGTATATTAATGTATAAAAATAATTGCTTGAAAATAAGGGCAAAAACATAAAATATACTATCAAATAAGGTAAAATCGTAACTTTACACTATTAAATAAAAGCACAATTTAAGAGGTATTCACACTTTTTATATACCTTTAGGTAAGGATTTCGGTTGAATATTAAAATTACAGTTTAACATTTAAAATAGTTTTTTTTTTAAAAAAAAAATGCATCTAGAGCTATATTCATATGGAGTATTGAATGTTCAAACTTGATTCATTTAGTTTTATTCGAACACAAGTCGAGCTCACGAATTGTTCCAATTAACTTATCATTTATTGTATAAGTAATTATTATAATTGTTTATCATTTCGTAAATCCATACTAATGATTTAATTAATATTATTTATTTAATATTTTTCATTTTATTTAATTAAATAAATTAACTTGAAACTTAAATAATCTAATCTAAAGTTTATATGCAATATATAAATTTATTATGCACACACACAAATATATCCACACATACACACAAGCACACTCATGTACACATAAATCTCTAAAATTAAACTCGCAACAATTCAAGTATATTTATCATATTAGCAAGAATTCATTTCTACTTAAGATGTTCTTATTACAAAATTAAAATAATACAAAAAAAAAAAATTGTAAAAATGAAGTTATACAAATTTATACATGCTTATTCGATTTAAACTGAATTTATACGAGTATGTCTTGCTTAATATTTGAACATATTATTGTGTTAACAAATAACTTATTTATTATTTAAATCGAGACCAAATCGAATTTAACCAAATCAAATTTACGAGCGACTGTGCTCATCTTACACCCCTTACACCCTTTACCTATTACATGAAAATATAAATTTGTTTATGTATTTAAAAATTAAACTGTTATTTTTTAAAAAATATTATTGAATGGAACACTTTTTTATATTTTTATTTAAAAATATATTTTTATCTTGCAAAATCGGCTAAACGGACTCTGAGATTGTCAAACTGTTGAAAGGATTAAAGGCCTTTGAAACGGTGCGTCGAGGGACGAGTCGGGTCCACGTTCTAGATTAACACCTTAACTGTTGCGCCGGCTGGCATTGACCCAGAAGGGCCACAACGTTTGACCTTACCTAACCCCAAGTCCCCAACTCATTTGACAATATAGCCGCGCGCGGTTTCCCACTTGCAACCACGCGCATCACCGGCCCTAGGGAGTAGGAACTAACTAGATTTTATATCATGCTTAGAAAAATTATATCATGTGATTCCAGAAATTACACGTGTCTAAAGATTATTTGAGCTGAAACAGCGAAAAGCTTATGATTAAAAAATTAATTAATTTTTTTTAAAAAAATAGTATTGGTTATTAAAGAATATCATCTATTAACATCAAATTTTTTTAATCAGTAAATACAAATATATATTATATTAGCATATAATTTTTAAAGAAAACTTCACAAAGATCTCTTGAATTTCCACGCGATTTGAAAAACTCTCTTTAATTTTTTACTTCTCTCAATTTCACCTCCTCGAACTTCTAATTTTTATCCAGAAACCCCCTTCCATCTATTTTTACCGTAAATTTTTTTTAAAATTTTTAAAATACCCCTCATTTAAGATTTAGATTTATTTTTATAATTTTTTTGCTTGAAATACAGAAATATTTTAGAAATTTCAAAAAAAATTGACGGTGAATATAGACGGAAGGGGTCTTCTGATAGAAATTAAAAGTTCGATAAATGAAACTGAGAGAAGTAAAAAATTGAAATGAATTTTTTAAATTGCATGAAAGTTCAAGCTTTATAAATTTTCTCTATTTTTAAAATTACAATGGTCAACGTTTTTTATGCATTTCGTTGATCCACAAATCATTTTCGAGGATCGCTTTCCCATGATGACCCGCTGACTCTAACGTGCCCTTCGTATGGGTCGAACTCCGAGCTCTCATTTTCGTCGCCACCCCAAGCCCCTCGTGACCTGACCACCATTTCTAGAGACTAGACCCCCATTCAAAGTTTCCAATCTTTATCTCCATTTGTAAACCCCATTCGTTCAAAATTGAAAATCCCCTAGATTCCTTATCAGAACAAAATCCACAGAGACGATCATATTTCTCGTCAGCGAAAATGGGACAACCCGTGTTAATCCTAAAGAGCCTGACATACTGGCTATCGGAGCACCCATCAATCGTGAACTTCCGGTGGAGTCCCACCCAGTCGTGGTGCTCCACGTGGTCCTTCCTCGTCACAGCCATCGCTGCCTACATCGCTGCCGCCACCACGCTCCACCTCCTCCTGAAGCTCTTTCGGCGCCGTCGCCCCGTCCCGCTCGGTCCCATCCCGGCTGTCCACAGCCTCTCCGTAGCTTTGATCTCCGCCTTAATCTTCGTCGGCATCCTCCTCTCCGCCGCCGCCGAGATCCGGGACACGCGATGGCTCTGGGGCCGCACCAAGACCACCACGTCCCTCCAGTGGCTCCTCTGCTTCCCCCTCGGCACGCGCCCCTCCGGACGCGTCTTCTTCTGGTCCTACGCCTTCTACCTCTCGCGCTTCCTCCACCTTCTGCGGACGTTTTTCACCGTCCTCCGCCGCCGAAGGCTCACGATGTTCACGCTCTTCAACCAGTCGATTCTGATCGTCATGTCATTTCTCTGGCTTGAGTTCTCCCAGTCATTCCAGGTCCTGGCAATACTTCTCACCACCCTGCTCTACTCCATAGTTTATGGGTACCGGTTCTGCATCGAGATAGGGCTGCCCAGAGCGTGCTTTCCTTTTGTGGTGAACTGCCAGGTGGTGTTGCTTGTCTGCAACTTGGTTTGCCATTTTATGGTGCTTTTGTTGCACTTGTTCAAAGGTGGTTGCAACGGCATTGGGGCCTGGGGCTTCAATTCCGTGCTGAATGGTGCGATTTTGTTGTTCTTCTTGAAGTTCTACGTCAAGAAAATGCACTCGAGAAAGAGCATGGCTGCTGATGACGAGGCTTCTTCAACGCATTCGGGCTCTGTTAACAATAAAGAGAAGGACACCTGATACGATTTTTGTCTTGCTTGCTTTGGTTTTATTGTTTTGTTTTTTACAACCCCCTTCTTTTTTTAATTGCAAAGGATCATATATTATATCGATTGAATCGTGTATAATTTTGAACTTAATTTGCTTAACATTCTTATGTTGTAAAGGAAGTTTGTTTGGTCTACAAAAAATGGTCGGTGCCCAATTTTCACGAAGCTTCCAATTGACGGGAAAAGTCGACCAATGGAATTCAATATGAGCCAACGCACAAAAGTTTGGATTGAGAACTAAACTCGATGCAATACCTTTTATTTTGACCGTTTATTTTAAAGTAACAACAAATAATAATAATAATAATAAAATATATTTTAGATGGTTGTTAATTTGGATGGACGTACGAACCACGTCATATGGCCGAAAAGAGTAGAGTACTACTTTCAACTTGGCCACACTTAACCACCCTATGGCCCTATGGAATATCATAACCATCCTAACAACGATCCAAAACTTTCTCTGTCTCTCCTTTTAAATTTGTTGTCGCAGACAATGATTTAAAATGAACGGCTTAAAGAAATGTTATTATATCCCATGCAAATCTCAATCTCAAAAGTTTGACTTTGGTACTTTGGGGTATTTGTTGTCTCGATTAAGATTCATAGTAATTAATTATCTAAATTAATATCAATTTAAATAATTAATATAACAGAGCATATATGAGCTACTTGTCTGAATAGATGATCTGACAATTCAAATTTTATTTAAGCATGTTGAAACGATTTTCGGTTTGAGACTTTAAGATCTTGAAAAAAAAAAAGAAATGTAAGTTCAAAACTTGTCGGAGCAAGCTAGCGAGAAATAGTTACGATGCTTAAATTAGTTTTTTGAGAATAATCTTTTATGGAATCTATACTGAAAAGTAATTGAACTTTTTTCATTACCTTCGTCTCGAAGTGCCCTCTCCTTTTATACCCTTCTTTATTTAGGAATTGATGAAGTCTAGATTTTATCTCTGTTATTGAACGTGGGCTGCTCTACTCTTGGGTGGACCCCATTTACTTCAATGGCCACTTCCAAAATAACATTACACCATGTTGCTTGTTGACGTATGTCACGTAAATATGACTTAGATGCTTAGATCTTACCGAAATGTGGTCTAAAATCTCTTTATGACGGTTTTTACACCTTTTAGGATTAGGTAAGCTACAACAGGTTGGTCTTCAAGGCATAGTGCGAATATGCTTTTATTAAATCTTCATCTCTTCTAAAGTATGTTTTTCTTTAAATATCATGACTTTTGTAATAACTTGTAGTTTGGTTTTTGATTCACGCTTCTCAAGTCTTGCGTGCTCTGTTCATAGTGGGACCTTCTAACAAAGCTTGTGTAATCCAATCTATACTTATAAGCCTATATTAAAGGCTAGGCCCTAAAAGGCCCTACAGGCCTTGGGCCATTTTCAAACCTCTCTGAACTTTTAGTGATGGCTCAAAGTTCATTTTATTCCCCCAACAAAGCAAATGAATTTTGTACATGTTCTCTCATATAAAGTATTTAAACTCTAATAACTTGAATTGCTAATTATTGTGAATCCGAATAATCCTTTATACACGAAATCTTGTCAATTTTATGCCTGTGAACGGAGAACCTTCGAGGAAACATTGGACCGACACACATTCGTCCATATATGAATTTTGGCGGCTATGACTTTCGGACATTACGTGTAGTGCGTGCCGGTGTGGCATTTGTCCTTATTCGGGAAGAAAATTATATAATTTCAGTGTGGTAGTTCTAAAAGAGCATAGGTTAATTAGAAAAAAAAAAAGAGCATAGGTTAATTAAATCCAAAATGGAGCAGCTTATTATGTTGAAGTGTCAAACTTCAGAATCTCTAGTTTCAAACAAATGACGGATTAGTGGTCACCAAAGAGAAAACAGCAGGCTGAATTTAATATTTGCTCATTACTATAATCCATAATCTGCACTTAAAAATATTGATGAACAACCATCAAACATCAGTTTATCAAATGATGCGAAAAGAATTTGTTGAGTTTGCTATTAGGTTTATCCAAGCATTATATGTGATGATAAAACTGTACAAAGTCTAGTCTATTTATAGTTGACGGGGATAGGGTTGCCGCACCATTTTCTGGTTGTATCAGATCTATTGTTTGGTTTATTCACCTATATTACATTTAATTTTGTTGTAATCTCTTTTTTCTTTTCCACACTAAATAGGAAAAAACAAAACAAAAAAGAAGAATAAGAACAGGGATAGGAAAATATGGAAGAATAATTAAGAGTAATTAAGAGATGATTCTAAAGCAATTAAGGGTCTGTTTGTATTTGCGATTTCAAAAAATATAATTTAGAAATGTAATTTTCTAAAAAACAATTAAATGTTTAGCAAAATTGTAGTTTGACCTTTAAAATCGCAGCTTAGTTTTTAAAATTGTACGTTTTCAAAAAAACACCCCTTACTATTTACACCGTTTTTAAATCACAAATTTTTTAAAAACGCAATCTTAAACGATCTATTTTTTGCGATTTAATTTAAAATTTTACTTTTTGTCTATGAAATCATAATTTTAAATGCACCATAAGATTTAGAATAATATGATAATATTTTGTAAGTGTACATAAGTAATATGAAACGAAAAATACTACATGTACTTTTAAGTGCTTACTTCTTGATGTAGTAGCAAAAATCACTATTGATATATCATATGTTATGACAGTTTTTCGGATGGTGAGCACTGAAATGACGTAACCTGTAAAAAGCAAAAAGACGTAAGCAAAAGAGCTTGTCGATACATGCCGGCATAGAATAACTCTAATGTTTAAGTTAGTAATTTTTTTCAAGAAAGGAGAATAACAAATTACGTATAAGCATGAGTTTTGCCGATGGCCAAATTTTCTCATACCTAGTTAAAGCTCCCCTTATATAGTGATCTAACTTAGTAATTAGAGTTGTGATCTGCTTAGGTTTTTGAGCCATACCCTACTTCATAGTTAGAGCCATGTTCGAGATTTTAGCACCCCCCAAATAATGGGATTTAGGCTTAATTATAGGGATTCAACAATTTCCCCACAATTTGGGATCTCGTGTAACAATATGAGATTCGATGTTATGTGATTGCTCCTGGTAAGTCTTATCCCCTGCTTTGCATGGCATTGTGAGACCGACTCATTGAGCCATTCATGGGCTCGATTCACTTTGTTCGGCCTTTCCATGTCTTGGATGAAATGGGCCTCATGGATTATTCCATTGTGTCGGCCAATTCCTAACAATATGCAGGTTGACTCGTTCAAAATTTAATATTGATTTTTAGTGCCACGTTAAATAATAAGCACTTAAAAATATATATAGCATTTCTCCTATAAAATTGATATTAAAGAGACATTAAATGACAATATATTCTAATAATAATGATAAACCCAAATATGTTACATGTTTACTATCAAACCACATGAGAATGGGATCATAAAACCATTTTATAGTTAAGATTTTATTTTTTGGATTTAATTATACATATGATGCAATTTTAAATAACGTAACAAGATATATTCTATTAGATCTATAAAATTTAATCTTGATCATAATGATTCATTTTCGCTGGACAATATTTCACGAGGAAGACATCTTGCCACCAGGCCCATTTGGTTAGCTTTTGGGCCAATTAGGTCCATTGAGTAGGGGCGGAAAGCAAAACCATCGGAAGCACCCAGAGATGGCGCGGGGCTTTGTCGCATTCGAGACAACACACTTGGATTTAAACGTCCACTTTTTCTTCTCGCAAGTTCCAAGCAAAAAACCACACCAAATCAAGCAGAAAAAATGTCGTTTTCAGTTTGACTTTGTACCGCGTCGCTCACCTCAAGTGCGGGTGACCTAGTGCCTAGTATCCTTATCTTAGGAGTTTCGCATTTCCCTGTTCTATTGGGCATATAGGCATATAGCCATCAACCATATACAAGGAAGGTTTTTTGTCTTCTAGAAACTTAATCTAGAAGCAACGAAAGAAAGAAAGAAAAGCTCTCTCTGTGTCTCACTCGGATCAGAGTCCAGGTACGAGAGCTCAATTCGAAGTTATCAAAATCTTTTTGAAAACAAGTAAGAATCTTCAGATCGTTTGTGTATAAAATTGTTATATGACTTCCTATCATCATTGACTCTCCATTGGAGTTTCGTTTACGGTCGTTAATTTGGGAATTAGGGTTCATGTCGATTTTTATGATTTAGCATTATCTTTTAAGATCTATTAGATTCCAATACTTTTTTTTTTTTTTTCTTATAGTCGGAAGTTTTCTGATGTTTGTGGGCTTGATATTGATAAAATTTGAACCATAGCCAATGGGGCTGTGAAAAGTGTAGTATGAAGTGCTCAATGAACTGATGTTATCTTATGAACAGCTTTTGTGCTCAATTTTTCTTTTTTGAATTGCGAATTGGTAATATAAGTGAATTATAATGGATGAATTGTGAGTGGAACACATTTATTTTAGCTCTTAGGGGGGTTGGAGTTTTTGAAAAGACAAATTTTACTCTGTTTGTTAATTCATTTTTGAGGTGCTTTTGTTTTGTTTTGTTTTGTTTTGTTTTGTTTTTGTTTTTTTTTAAAGTAAAATTGAAAGTAGTTTAGAATGTTTGTGTTTGGTGTTGTTTGATAATGTTCTTTTTTTTTAAAGAGAAAAAAAAAAGGAGAAGAAAAAAGTGTTATCAAACAAAGATATTGCAGCTTCTTGAGATGGAAATTCAAATTTTCTTTGCAATTTCCTCACCACTTCTGTGTGTTGCCTTTGGTTGAAGTTAAAAATTCGATATTGTAATTGCAATGACTGAAGATATCTGATATGGTTTTATTTAATTGAACAGATGGGTGCATTGCCAGATTGTTAGGTTACCACATAATGGATCTGTTTGCTCTGTTTGCTGCCAAGGGAACTGATACTTGTTGTTTTCATTTCTGTCAAAGCATTAACGTAAGAAGAGTGATTTTGTCTTTAAGTTTTGATAATTTAATTACTATTTGACTGGACCTGCTTAGTTTAGTTGAGCATCTAGACCAACTGAACATTGCTTTAGCAGTTGTAGCCTTACAGACACTTATTACAAACATCAAACCATCGCTGAATTCAAATTTTTGTGGCCTGATGCTTCATAGGGATGAGCTACATGGTGGTTTATTGTGAGGATTATACCACCACTTGGCCCCTAAACAATAAGTTTGTTTATTAGTTCTCCTGATGACTTGAGATGTTCTCTCAGAATTGGTTTACACATTCAGTTTTTTGCCGTTTGGTCATAAATGCTATAATATGCCACTTCCACCCCACCCTCTCTTTTTCAAGCATGGATATGAACTGTTTTTGTTTTGAGATAGACATTTTTTTTTTCCCCTAATATGCTCTTTTTATTTATTTTCCCTCAAATTTTAGGAGCATCTCAAGTAACCTTGGGGCCATTATTGCAGCTGTCTTTAGGAGGGAGGTTTTTGAACAGTTACTGAAACAATATGGAAGTTTGCAGTTCGCTCAGATCTCATAAGAATAAATTAAGGCATCACCCTTTGACTCCTCTTAGGGTTTTAAGGGGTCTCATATGTCTAGCGGTGTTTCTTTCCACCGCCTTCATGTTTGTAGTGTATTTTGCACCCACGGCTGCTGTCATGTTACGACTTTTCAGCATACATTACAGTAGGAAAGTATCATGCTTCCTCTTTGGCCTGTGGCTTGCTCTGTGGCCATTTCTATTTGAAAAAATAAACGGGACCAAAGTGGTTTTTGCTGGAGATATGGTTCCAGCAAAGGAGCGTGTTTTGCTTATTGCCAATCACAGTACTGAGGTTGACTGGATGTACTTGTGGAATCTTGCATTGCGGAAGGGTTGTCTGGGCTACATCAAATATATCCTTAAGGGCAGCTTGATGAAACTGCCTCTCTTAGGTTGGGGATTTCATGCCTTGGAGTTCATTGCCGTGGAAAGGAAGTGGGAAATCGACGAAGCTATATTGCACCATACGCTTTCTACATTTACGAATCCTCAGGATCCATTATGGCTTGCTGTTTTTCCTGAAGGAACTGATTTTACGTACTACCTCTTTATCACCTTTTATATTCTATTAAATTTCATATGCACACATCTTATCTTACAAGAAAAGAACGATATAATTTTGAGTTGAGTATAGATAATTTTCGATCTTATGGATCTTAAGTTACCTTATATTGGCTGGGAATTACAGATCTGAAATGTATGAAGTAATGCAATCTGTCCTTCTTTAATTACTGTCTACATCATGTTTTATGAAATTATACTTGCAACACTTATGTTTACTCCATTTAACATTAACCTTTTGTTTGCTTTCTCATATAGTGAAGAGAAATGCAAGAAAAGTCAGAAATTTGCAGCTGAAGCTGGACTTCCTATACTGGCTAATGTCCTACTCCCAAAAACTAAGGGCTTTTCTTTTTGCTTGGAAGCTTTACGGGGATCCTTGGATGCAGGTTCTTTCACAAAATTATACTCCTGTCTTCCATTCTGTGAAATTTCTTTGCTTTCAAGGAAGGCATTTCCATTGGCACTTTTTGTAAATTAATTGCATTACTCTGGTAGATATGAAAATTGTGTACTTACACCGTAACATGCACCTGTGGTGACGCCAACTCTTTGCCTAGTGGTGGTGCTATCCAGTCCTTGTCTGTTTTATGTAATAATTGTGGTTCCTGATTCCTTTCACATTACAATTGGAAATAGTGTTTTGCAACTCACAAAGGAATGACTGCTTGCAGTAAGATTTGTAAACATCTTCATAATTGAAACTGTGGGTGGTTAACTCGTTTGAAATGTTTTCCAGACTGGTCAAAACATGTCTTCCAATAGCTCTTTGTTTATGACATAATTCTCATGACAGGAGCAGTTCTTGTTTAGCTTTGTCTTCTCATATAGCATTTTCGAAGCTTAATAAACTTTCATATTCTTTTTAAACTGCAGTTTATGATGTGAGCATTGCATACAAGCATCAATGCCCTTCCTTTTTGGACAATGTGTTTGGTGTGGATCCTGCAGAAGTTCATATTCATGTTCAGCGTATCCCTGTTGATGAGATTCCAGCATCTGATAGTGAGGCTGCTGCTTGGTTAATGAATGCCTTCCAGCTTAAGGACCAGTTGCTCTCAGATTTTATGGCTCTGGGCCATTTCCCTAACCAAG
This sequence comes from Betula pendula, assembly GCA_900184695.1. Classification (NCBI taxonomy): domain Eukaryota; kingdom Viridiplantae; phylum Streptophyta; class Magnoliopsida; order Fagales; family Betulaceae; genus Betula; species Betula pendula. The sequence goes on along the minus strand of FXXK01000782.1, from coordinate 171,341 downwards.
GAACAGAAGAAGAACTTTCTACATTGAAATGCTTGGTAAATTTTACCGTTGTAATGTGTTTGACTGCCATATTTGCTTATCTTACCTTTTTTTCATCCATTTGGTTCAAAATATATGTAGGTTTAGCATGTGTATATCTTGCTTCTGCTACTTATTTCAAATTTCAACTGTCGCCAGTTTTAGGGTTTGTTAAAGCAAATTTTTATTGCAAGAATAACAAAAGTGAATAGTACTTTCTGAAAGATAAATCTAATGCTTAAGCTCTTATTTGTCCTGATTGCTGAGTGTTTAATTCTCCTGCTGACATTTGTTTTGGAATCTAATCTAGATTGGTTTGGGTAAAAAGCATGTTGAAAGAAAGTATTTGCTGCCTGGACTTTTCAAAAATGCAATTTGGCACTGAAACTATTATTATTCTGTATAAATGCCAAATTCTTTTATCCAGAATGCCATCATGTTATGCCAAGTAGCTGAGGCATGAGACGGTTCTTAGGGCTTTATCTAGAAATTTAGGCAAATTTTCTGTTACTCTGGGGTTCTGCTTTGCATTTACTAGTACTTATGGTCAAAAGTTGTGGCATAAATATAAATTCAAGCAGTTACATCTGCCTTTTAGATAGAGTTTAACCTTTGGTTCATTTATGCCAGACAACTTCCAAAAGAGTTTTTATTGGACGCAGATATGTACTTTGATATCTAGTGTAGGCCTGAATCCCACCACCACATGTTGTTGTTGTAGTAAATGTTGTTTGAAATGATATAGGGCCAACTAGAATCTGCATCATATATCCTTCCAAGATTTCGCAAATTGTTGATGAAATTGCAACCTGGCAAGCCAGGTTCCAGAGTTGAAGAATGTGAATTCCAGTTGATCATATAGTATGTTTTAACAAGTTTCTTCGGTACCAAAAAAAAATTCTACTCTAGCGAGGTAAGATTTGCCTCCAGTAACACCTCCCCTCTTCCCCCAACTCTTGCAAGGTAAGATTTGTCTTATGTATCACAAATCTAATGATGATTGAAAAAGCTATATCATTTTTGGAATAACACAAGACAGACATAAAAATGATATTTAACGTTAGTCTAAAACATTGTGCTTTGGCTCCTTTTACTCCTGATGTCTCAAAAATCAAGGTTTTCAGTATTTTCTTTTCAAGATCTAGTTACCTGGGCAATAAACAAAACAGTTTGTATAATAGGTAGAAGGGTATCTTGGGACATATTTGAAAAAAGTAAAGTAATATGAGGAATCTCAACCTTCCTTAAATTTGTGTTTCGAGGAAAGAGATATGGCATAGCAGTATTAGAGAAGGCTGCAAAGTTGTGAATTTGAAAGCATGATGGCTTCATTGATGGAATATTACTCATTTTTCAGTGAGGAAAATGCTACTGAGAATTTTTCACTGGGCACTCACCTGGCCATTGTGCCACATGTCACGTGTGGACTCAATCATGTGCACATGTTGTGTGGAGTGCAGAGTGGGAAGTGGGAACGATGGGTTTATGAATATGCATCTCGTATATGGATATAATTTTTTGTCAAACTGGGTTAGAGAATTATTTTAACTCAATATACAAAAATGACATGTTATTTAAGCATGTAAAAGCATATGCTTTTTTTAATATTATGAACAAAGTTTAATAAACATGTAATTTCAATAATAAACATGATATAGGTTTACTTCAAAAAAGGAAATCTTTGTCCTTAAATGCTTGAACGACGCGTCGAGATCGAAAATGTGCAGTAGTCCATCTATTCATGAAGATCTAAATTTTGTCAATTGGACCACAACTTTCGCCATTAAAGACGCTAACTTAGAACCCTAACGATGCTTGTGTGTTTGATCATGACAGAAAGATATGAGGACCTAACTGTCCATTTCTATGTCAAATCAATGTTTACCCTTCATTAAATTTCATAACATGACCTGCTGCATTTTGTTTAACATCACTCTCCATTGAGATCCTCTATTCTTAGGACCCGCAATGAGTGCCTCCAAATGAGCCACATCATCTCAACGCATGAAGGAGAGAAATAAAAAAATAAACTAAAATAAGAGAAGTTATGGCTCAATATGCTGGGTGGCCAGACTGCCGCCAAAACAAGCTTTTGGGGGTGGTTGTGAGTGGCTCAAAACGAGCCACATCATCTTAAAGCATGAAAGAGAGGAGAAAAAAGCAAGACAAGTTAAGGATTAACGTGCTGGAGGTAACTAAACCGTTGCCAAAACAAGCATTTTGGGGTGGTAGACAACCCCAACATACTTTATGAGTGGTTAACCACTCCCAAAACAGGTTGGGGATGACCAAATCGTCGTCAAAACCATGTTTTGGTTGGTCACCCTCAAAATAGGTTGGAGGCGGTTGGACCGTCTTAAATACCATGTTTTGAGGATGGTTCGACTATTCCTTCACCTTGAGCAGGTGGTCAGCCACTCTCAAGATAGTTGAGATTGAGGGAAACCTCTTTTTTTTTTTTTTTTTTTCTTCTCTCTCTCTCTCCCTTTTTATTATTATTAATTTTTATTATGTCAATAATGTGGCTTATTTTGTAAAAGAAATGTTTGATATCCAACTTTTTTCTCCATTTTTGTTAAACTTTTATATTGTAGTTTTTTTTTTTTTAAAAAAAAAGAGTTTATTTTTGCATCTGTGAGACCTATCTTTGTCCACATACACAAAATTAAACAAAAAAAAAAAAAAAAAACGTTAGACAACAAACATTTCTCATTTTATAATGGATAGCTGAAATCGAGCTAATTGCATGCCCATACATAATTCCTAAGAGTTGCAAAGAACCCCACTCTCACCAACTTTTTTATTTTAAAATACGTCCAATCTCATCTACCTTACTCGAATATTGAAGGTTACAAGTATAGGTCCCGAAGCGTAATACACGATGCAGGTGTGGGTGGGGTTTTCTGGTATATATATATATATGTAAAAACCCCACTTGATCATGTGAAAAAAGAAAAGGAAACAGAAAGAGGATGTGGGGTTGGTTGTCATGAAAATCACGTCGGTCAAAATTAGTCGTCATGGGCTCGATTAGGGAAAAAACAAACAAAAAAACATTTGGTTTTGGATTATGAGAAGCCAGCCAAGTTTGTTTGCGTGTGTTAGCTACGTTTCTTTGTCTTCTGACTTGATAAGTGATTTTCAACTGGTTAGGTAATAAGCTGCGATTTCATGACTGTTGTTAGTCCATTTTTTACTTCATGAGAGTGAAATAAGATTTTGGGTATTTCCCATTTCTCTCTTTTCTCTAAAGGAACATGAAGCTGTGTCTACCCGAATTGTACGTTGTTTACTTCTTAATGTTGGGCCTATCGATCTTATAGTCGACAAGTTCCAACAGCTTCTTCCAGCTACCTCTACACACCAATATGATGAAAAAACAAAATAAGAAAAATGTGTGATATGAGGGGAGAGGGGTTGTTAAGAAAAGGAGAAGAGGATTTCGTGCTTAGTCACAGACAATCAATTTTATTAGAACAAGAAAAAAGCAAAACTATAACTCTGATACCATGTTAACAGTATGAAAATTAATATTATTGAGAAGAGGAACATAGAAGAGAAAAATATTAAAATAAAAAAATACTCATAAAAACACAAAAAAACAATTTTTACTTTTATCTTATATCAGAACATTTTTTCAAACAAAAAAATATAAAAATACCCTCAAAACACATTGTTAGAATATATTACGAATATATTTTGCCGTTGGTTAGTAAAATTTACGCCAATACGTGGAGAGCTGCTGTTGGTTTATGTCACAAACAGTCCCCAACGGTCCCCACATTTGAACACTACCAACAAAAGAATGCTCACGAAAAGAAAGGCACACATATGGTAATGGAAGAAAATGCAAGGGGGACCCAACTATAAATACAGAGCTCTACCCATAACAACGTACACGATCTCAGCCTCAACAACTCTCAACTCCTTTTCTTCTTCCCCATAAACACTAATGGCAATAAGCTCGAAGCTTTTTTCCCTTCTTCTCTTGTTCTCATTAGGTAAAATCCCTTCCATTAATCTCTGCAAAACACTCTTAGTTTTAGACTTTTAGCTAAGCACTTGTGTTTTTTTTTTTTGGGTGAAAAAAAATTTAACTTTTAGTTCAAATTTGCAGGCTATGTAGCTTCAGCAACCGTGTTTACCATCAACAATCAATGCACCTACACGGTATGGCCTGGTATTCTTGCCGGAAATGGGCCGACCCTTGGGGGTGGCGGGTTCTCCTTGGAACCGGGGCAGTCAATCCGACTCACAGCCCAACCCGGATGGTCGGGGCGTTTCTGGGCTAGAACCAGGTGCAACTTCGACACTTCGGGCAGTGGCACGTGCGTCACCGGCGACTGCGGCGGCTCACTCAAGTGCACTCTCGGAGGCGAGACGCCAGTCACGCTAGCGGAGTTCACAATCGCCTCTAGTCCCACCGACATGGACTTCTATGACGTGAGCCTAGTGGACGGGTACAATGTCGGAATGGGTGTAAAGGCAATCGGCGGAACCGGTGACTGCCAATACGCTGGCTGCGTGGCAGACCTGAACAGTGATTGCCCGAACGAGTTGCGGGTCACGGACTTGGACTCACGTTCGGTGGTCGCATGCAAGAGCGCGTGCGCGGCGTTCAACACAGCCGAGTTTTGTTGCACCGGGGATCACTCGACACCACAGACTTGCTCCCCCACGCAGTATTCGGCGTTGTTCAAGAATGCGTGTCCGACGGCATATAGTTATGCCTACGATGATGCTTCGAGCACATGTACTTGTTCTGGGTCGGATTACTTGATCACGTTTTGCCCAACGAGTCGTGATCATTAAAAAATATTAGTTAGTGGGGATGACTTTCTAAGTATTTCTTCGTTTTTGATTTTATGATGAGGACAATTATATTTGGATTTGGGGTTATTATTGATTGGGTAGTTATATAAGAAAAGGATGTTATTCTTTAAGTTAGTATGGTTCTTACTTATGCTTTGATTGGCAGTTTTAGAGAGTGTTTCATTGGGATTTTCTAAATTAAAAAATTGTAATTTTAAACCAATTGCAAAATATGTATTGTTTGGGATTGCGTTTTAAAAAAAAAATTGTGATTTGAAAACGTAAAAAAAAATTATTTTTAAGTCACAAGCAAGGAAGCATTTTAAAAACCACGCGCGATTTTAAATGTTAAACTGCGATTTTATCAAACAGTTTTTAAAAATAGTGTTTTAAAATTGCACAATTTGTTGTAAACAAAGACATAACTAGGGGTCCTAGGGGCGATAGCCTCAAGGGGCTCCTCTTGGTTCTCTCTCAAACTGTATAAAATTTTCAAAATCGGTAAGGGGCATGACTGCCTCCAAGCCTTCCTAATTCTATCCCTGATTGTAAAAATTCTTAGATGGTATAAAGTTAGTTGATTCGATGAAAAAGAAAAAGTAAATGTAAAACACAAAACTTTGAGCTCCTTCGCATGAGCTATAACATAATGTGGTGGTTGGGTTAAACCACATTTACTTAACAACAAAAGGCTAAGCAAGATTTGGATGGGTTGCATGTTCATTTTTGCCATTTATGTTGGGTTTCTAATTAGCTTACCTTAAATTTTGATGGCAATTGGTAGGTTAAGATATAAAATTTGATAAACCTTTTTTTTTCCTTGTCAATTGGTGCTTTTAAAAATGTGGAAACAGGATTGTCAAGATAGGATTAAGAATGTTTGCAATGTTTTTTATCCAATGTCGGACCATAGGAATCCGAATCATGGTTAAAACATTGCAAGATAATAGGCAAGGTAGGTAATATGAGGCTACTCAATTAGCCACCTTGAAAATTGGCATCCCTCTTGGGCCTTGGTAGCTTCTTCTTCAGCTTTGGATAATCTAATCATTGAAGACAATTCTCTTTTGATCATCCTCGCTGTGTAGAACAAAAATATTACAATTGACCATCAAAGAGAGGGGTCGAACGAGAATTTTTTGTGCGAGGATCCAAATCTATATAAATAAATAAACATATAGATATGTGTAAAAAAAATTTACGTGTGCGTGTGTGTCTATATAAATAAAATTAGAAAAATTTAAATTGAATTTCATACTAAATCATAGAATATTTGCAATTTTTAAAAGTCAAGTTTATAGATGTTTTGCTTCCAAATCGAAAGCGTGTTCGAGATGCGTCCCATGTTTAAATTTTTTTTAAAAAAAAATTAACATAAGAGTAGATTTGACATATAGTGGTGAAAAACTAAACATTTAACGGAAAAGAGTTTTAAAAAAAAATTAGGGTTGTCAAAGCCTCCCAAAGACCAATGTAGGTTTACTCGCAATTATCACTCATAATCAATGATATCCAATATTTTTAAGCAACTTTTTGTTTACAAATGCGCACTGTTCAATCATTACAAATGATGAAATGCTGAAAAAAGAAAAGAAAAAAAAAAGTGTACGGAAAGGAAAATATAAGAATCAGAAAACATAAATAAAAATATAATATTAATAATAAGTGAAGCTTTTTCTTTACTTTCAAGGCCTTCGGCCAAAGCTCCGTTTTTTCAACAAATTAAAGCAATCCTTTTGCTTAGGGGAAAAAAAAATTAAATAAAAACCATCTTTTTCTTTTTGCATTTGTTTTTTCCAACTTTCTCTACAAGTGGCTTTCAACTTCGAAAGCCCAAACCCAATAATCTACCCCACCCAATTTTTCTTAAGGTTTTTGGGCCAAGTAGAAGGAAACCCTACATCTAAGGCCAGCACATTACATGTCATTTTTCCTACAATAAACCCTAGAAAATTACAAGCCCATATCAGAATAAACAAAAACAACAATAAAAAACAATAAAATAAAATAAAAAGTAATAGTAATGAGAAAATTACAAGCCCATATCAGAATAAACAAAAACAACAATAAAAAAACAATAAAATAAAATAAAAAGTAATAGTAATGATATTTAGTAGACTGTTCTGCTTTTACTCTGGCCGTATAGATTGTGCAAATGGCTGCAATAGAATTAACAATGTTAAGATATTACAAAACTTACTACAATAAACTCATCACGTGTGATGCGTGCAAGGATCGAACAAGAATTCTAGAAGGCTCATTTAAACAAACCCCTAGGCCTTCACCTGGCATGTATTTATGAGTTTACCCAACTGTTGGCTTTCTTTTCAGTTCCTATTTTATAGAAGCCGTTGGAATTAGTCCCTTTCACAGCAAGGGTGCCCAGTAGTTGTAGATTCTTGAGATTTGTCTGGAATGCGTTCTGATTTGTGCTACAATCATCCATTCCTATACATTGAAAACCGATGTACGTTTGCATTATAATACGTGGCAAGCTACCATTGGTTTACTTCCAATGGCGGAGATATGTAGGGGTAGGCAAGGGCGCCCACCCCTACAAAAATTTTGAAAAAAAAAAATTTGACAAGGTAACTTTGAAAAATTTTAGGCCCTAGTCCCTATTCTTCTTCCTCCTCCTCCTTCTTCTCCTTCTTCTCCTTTCCTCCTTCTTCTTCTTCTTGTCCTTTCTTCTCCTTCTTCTCCTCTTCCTCCTCCTCCTTCTCCTCATTCTTCTTCTTCTCCTGCATCTCCTGCTCCTGCTCCTACTCCTACTCCTACTCCTACTCCTTCTCCTTCTCCTCTTCCTCCTCCTCCTTCTCATTCTCCTTTTTTTTCTCATCTATTTCTTCGTCTCCTTCTTCTCTTCTCCTTCTCCTTTTTATCCTCCTCCTTCTCTTTCTTCTTCTCCTCCTCCTTCCCCTTCTTCTCATTCTCCTTCTCTTTTTTCTTCTTCTCCTCCTCCTCCTTCTCATTCTCCTTTTCCTTCTCCTTCTCCTTCCCCTTCCTCTCCTTCTCCTTCTTCTTCTCCTTCTTATTTTCCAATACAATCTCAAACACGCTCACAACTTAGTAAGTCCCTAGTCTTGTAACAACACTATAGTTTTATCTATTAATATATACAACTTTTCCAGTGCTATTTTCTACAATTTCTCTCGCGGGGTTAGGTTTTTGGAGGACAATAAATTTAGGTGGACAAAAAGAAAATATGATTTAAATGATAAGCATCAAATAAATGATGGGTCATATAGACTTCATAAAAGATAAATATTTTATATTGTAAAGTCATATATTGTATTATAAAATATTATATTATTTTAATGTTGCCCCTCCTAAAATTAATTCTTGACTCCACCATTGTTTACGTCACAAACAATCCCTGACGGTTCCTACATTTGAACAACACCCACACTCCCATCAAAAGAATGCTCACAGAAAGAAAGGCACAAATTTGGTAGTGGTGCAAAATGCAAGGGGGATCCAACTATAAATACGAACTTGATCTTCCCATAATAATGCATATCAACCACTCTCAACTCCTTTTCTTTTTACTCATAAACACTAATGGTGATAAGCTTGAAGCTTTTTCTCCTTCTTCTCTTATTCTCATTAGGTAAAATCGCTTCCAATATCTACAAAACACTCTTACTTTTAGCTAATCAATTGGGTCTTCTTCTTTTTTTTTGGTGAAATAATTTAACTTTTAGTTCAAATCGCAGGTTATGCTGCTTCAGCAACCATGTTTATCATCAACAATGAATGCACTTACACAGTTTGGCCTGGTATACTCTCCGGAAACGGGCCAACCCTTGGGGATGGTGGGTTCTCCTTGAAACCAAGGCAGTCGGTCCAGCTCACGGCCCGACCCGGCTGGTCAGGGCGGTTCTGGGCTAGAACCGGATGCAACTTCGACCCCTCGGGCAAAGGCAAGTGTGTCACTGGCGACTGCAATGGCTCGCTCAACTGCATTCTTAGCGGTGAGCCGCCAGCCACGCTAGCTGAGTTCACAATCGCCTCTAGTCCCACTGAAATGGACTTCTATGACGTGAGCCTGGTGGATGGGTACAACGTTGGAATGGGCATAAAGGCTACCAGCGGAACAGGTGACTGCAAGTACGCAGGTTGCGTGGGGGACCTGAATGGTGACTGCCCGAAGGAGTTGCGAGTGAACTCAAACTCGGGCTCGGTGGTCGCATGCAAGAGCGCGTGCACGGCGTTCAACACGGCTGAGTTTTGTTGCACTGGGAATCACTCGACACCGCAAACTTGCTCCCCCACCCATTACTCAATGTTGTTCAAGAATGCATGTCCGAATGCGTATAGTTATGCCTACGATGATGCTTCGAGCTTATGTACTTGTTTCGGGTCCGATTACTTGATCACATTTTGCCCGACGGATCGTGATCATTAAAAAATATTATTAGAAAAATAATAAACAGTGCAATATAATACGATACATCTTATGCACTGAAAACAAGATCTAATGAAGTTGTTTCACGTGCTTTAACTTTTGAGCCTCTAGCCTTTTCTTCCCTCAATGGTGGAGCAATACCCACAGTCTAAATGCCTCACCACACACTAAAGAAAACAGGAAAGAGAGGGAGAGAGACCCTTCAAAATAAAATATTATGGTGGGATAAAACATTTTTTCAAATTAAAACGTTCTTTCATATAGAAGATTCTCTCATAAAAAAAATGACAAAACGTTTAACATAAATAGTTTTATAAACATCCTCAATCCTCACTCTCGTTGAGAATATGAGTAATTTCTTTGACTTAACTAAAAAATAGAATAGTTTAGATCCTTAATTGATCCAACTTGAAAACAGCTTATATTGAAATTCACATTGCAGCAACTAATTTCATGATGACTCAACCTTACTAGATAAGCAAATGTAATTAACCTAAGGACAACTTGTTAGGCTTGAGGCTACAATCCCATATTACATCTATCCAAATGTGATGTTATCGTTCTTAGCAAGCACAATACTGCAAGATAATTATTCTCATCATATTACTTAAAAAATCCAAAATACTCATATTTTTCACCAATAGGAAAAAAAAAATTATTATTATTATTTTATCCAAAAAAATATTTTTCTTCTGTTTTCTTTAACAAAAGGCCATAGATATAATATGATAAGAAAACTTCTAATTTTTTGTCTTTAGACTTATTAGTGCGCCAACATAGAAATAGATTAATCCAAAATATACTAATGTTGCCTTTTATCATTTAATTCATTTTGCTAAATAAAGGAGAGGGCTCTCATAAGCGAGCAACTCTCAATTTCTCAAGCTTCAACACTCACATCCTATGCCTCGTGGTACACTTTAGTGTATCATTTCTCCAAACAAAAAATAATATCACAAAGTCAATCTATAACCATCTAATCTCTAAACCTCTTGGGATACTCAATGACACCACTGCTTTCAACAAGTCTTAAACCAACTTAGGTACCGACTTCTTCAATATTGCTATATTTAAAGCCCTAAAAAATGTAACGTAGTAACAATGTGCAACTCATGCACTCCTTCATTACTTTTCAACTACTGTCTAATAATCAACGAAATTTTTCGATTTCTTGCTCATCCAATTATTTCCTTATTCTACAATCCACTTATGAGAGATAAGGAAAAATCTTTGCAAGAAATTATCCCAGAATTAAACCTTTTTTTGCATCAGTGCAACCACGAGCAATATATTGAGGTTGATCAAGTCGTACCTAGTTGTCTTAAACTTTGTCATAACTCCCATGCTTGGCTCCAAGGCGCTTGGCATCACAATCTCTCTAACTCATTACTTTCAACTCATATAACATAAAGCGCTCGAATTCTCACATTTTTACTTGGACTCATATGTCCAACAAAATAAAATTTGAGCAACATTAGCAGTGATATTAAATTTTGCCCAAAGGCGTACAACTAATATTTAAAATCAATATGTCATCTTAAAAACTCTTATTTGCACATTAAGATTTAAAGCTCCACTAACAAGACAAACTTGCGAGTCTTAGAGAGTATGCACTTATATGTGAGTTGATCATATCTAAGTTGCTTTAAAATTATAATGCTCAACCAAAAAAAAAAAATGGGGGCAATTAAATTTTGCGTTATAGAAAAAGTGCAACTTACAACCCGCAAAATTCTCTCACACAAAAAATAGCGGTTTGACTCTACATGTCAATAAATCTCTTTAGTTTCTACGAACATTTTAGTGCATGCGACCTACACAAACTAACAATTTCACTCACAAATTTCTAAAGGTTTTCACAACAACGTTGATCTAAGGCAATTTTACACTATCAATTAAGAGCCTCAGTTTTCAAAATTGGCTCATGAAGGAGATTAATGTGATATTTTAAGTCACATACCAAATCTCTTGGGTTTTTAATTTATCTAGGTCATCTGAACGTCATCATAATAACTATGTGCATTAAAATAAAATTCGGCGCACACATACTTAATTTGCAACGTTAACCTAAACTAGACAATGATAGTTTCCTACAAGTTGCGAGATCAAATATTTCGCTACATTCATAATCATCTCCCGCGCCTAAATGGGTCAGTCCATTATTATTATTCTTTACTTTAAGCCCATATCCTTTTTAAATAATTTGGGTAGAGCCTAATAGGTTGAAATACCCTACTTGAAGCCCCCCCAAAAAAAAAGTTCTTTTCTCACCAACTATTGCATGGTCCGAGTAGGTATAGCATTTTTCTTCAACATGTTCATGGAGAATTGAAAAATCCAAACATCTCAGAAATAGATAGAGAGGTAGGAATTTATCGAACGAACCGTACTCCTTCGTATACATCAGGAGTCCATTAATGAGAAGGGGATGGAAAAAGCTTCAACCCCGCTGCTGCCCCTTCTCCAAACCACATAGGCAGCTGCCAATGGTCACCACTATCAGTGCTAGATCACCATAGCAGCCTTGAATGAGGCCAACACCCATGCTCATGCAGCAGGTGGGGATATTGCTCTGTGCACATGGCCTTGAGTGCTGGCTGCACACGTTGTTTTGCAAGGCGACTGCCTCTCCTCGCCACACTCTAGATAGCCTCTGCAAGAAGCTGTTTGGATCAGTGACACCGCACGAAGCTCGACGGCTTGGAATGTATGCTCAGCTCTTGTGTGCGGCACTACAACACTACGGCGTTCGCAGCACCGCCTCATGCAGTCCAGCCATTATTACACTGCTGCACAGCGCTGGTAGAGCACTGCTGTGCAGCAGCTCTGCTACATTTGAGGTGCAGCGGGCCGGTTTTGTATCTTATTTCATCTCTAAAAAAATATATATTCATATTGATAGAGGAATTGATTCTTCCTGATTTCTTTTGTTTCCCACATTTGCCAGTTGACGTTGCTAAAAGACTCAATTAATTTTGGAATCATCTAAAATCCAGCTTTTCCTCCCCTATTGCTAAGAAATCTATACAGAATGAAGATTAAGACAAGTTGCTTCAGATCTTATATGGGCCAAGATTTGGTATATTACACGTTTTTTGTTATGCCAAAAAATCCTTTCAAAATATGAATGCGCGCGCACCATTCAATCGTAATCAATGGAGAAATGCTGAAATAGGTTGACGTCAAAGCGAAGTATAAAAATCAGAAATGAGATAAATGAAGCTTTTTCTTTACTTTCAAGGCCTTCGGCCAAAGCTCTGTTCATTCAACAAAGCCATCTTTTTCTTTATTGATTTTTTCCCAACTTCTCTACAAGTGGCTTTCAGCTTCGAAAGCCCAAACTCAGTACCTACCCACCCAATTTCTTTTAAATATTTTGGGCCAAGCAGAAGGAAACTACATCTAAGGCCAGCGCATTACATGCCATTTTTCCTACAATAAACCTAGAAATTACAAGCCCATATTGGAAAGACAAAACAATGAAAAAAGATTAAACACCCCCCCCCCCCCCCCCCCACCTCATGAAAAAAAAGAAAAACAAAAAAAACCTAAAGCTGCCTACTTTTTACAGACATTCCTTTCCAAGAACTATTACTTAAATAGAAAATACTCAGCATGCGATCAAGCAAAGACAGTTTCATTTCACCAGAGCCCGTACACGGCCCCTCGCCTTCCTCCTCACCACTGAAGAGGGTTTGATCTGAGCAGTCAAGTGAAGCTCCACATGCTAAATTATATGACTGACATGCTGAATGGCATACCCGAAGCCGGTTGTCACCGTCCTCATCGCACTTCTGGATCGAGATCTGGTGATTTCGGGCCAATATGTTTTAGTCAAGCAGATGCAGAGACCAATTATTGTATTCAAACAGCGGAAAAAATGAATACATCGGACACCGTATCAAGTTTCAATAAGCAAGTAAATACCATCATATGGGGAATAGAAATATTTCATATGAAACCATCAAATCATTTGTACAAAACAAGCCAATAGTTATTCAAGATGTAATTCTAAATATATGCTATTTATCGCACATTACAGTAGCATCTACAGAGCATATGGATTGTGATATCAGTGGTCCGAGTAAGCATACTGACATAGGCAGGAGCAGAACTAAAATTTTAGATGTGGGGACAAAACTAAAAAGAACATTTTTTGGGGGTAAGCAATTAATTTTAGAGTCTATTTCATTAAAAAAAAATATGTAATTTAAGGTTTTTTTTTTATAAAAATTTTATGGGGACCACATTGAAGCTTGGGGACATGATCCTTTTTATTGAAATTTGCGATATTCAACTACTTTCTGTTTTATCAAGAAAAACAATGAAATACCGCCATTTCTGTGAAGCTCAGTGTCAAAGGTGGGTGGAGAATCTGCAATACACTAACTAGAAAGGATCTTGAGCTACTCCTGACAACTACATTCATATATGTTTACGAGTTGGATCTTCTCTGGTTTATTTTATGGGTTGTTTTATTGAGTGAAAGCTCTTGTTATATTGCTATAAAGATCTTCCATACCAAGCAAAACCTTCACTATAACAAACAAAAATCCAATAATAAATAGTAAAGTTCTTGTTGAGAGGGGGAAATGGGAGGAGGCCCTGATATGACATGCTTCGTGGAAAGAATTGTATGAAGGGACAGGCAACTTACCCAGCATGCTAGGCGCTTAGCTGCTGCATCACAGTAGCTGCTGCCGAAGAAATTAAACAACTTCCTTGCACCACCTGGGAACAAACGGTGGTAGTTGGGCATGACAACTACTTCTTCTAGTTGCTGCAGTATGCTTGGTTCACTGGGTGCACAGTGTTGCCCAGATATATCACTTTCCAGCACATTTTTGCAAACTAAAAGACTGGAGGAGAGCATGGAGCTGTTCTGGCATGTGTAGCCTGCATAGTCTGAGCAACGGAATTCACACACTCCATTATCACAGACCCCTCCATGAAGGCTGCATTGTTCGTCGCAAATGGCTGCATATTATGCAAAAGAACAATTTTAACATATTACAAAACGAACTGCAATAAACTCATCATATGCATGCAAGGCTCAAACAAGGATTCCCTGATATCTAGTGAAAAATGTTTCTGGAAGGCTGATCTAAACCCCGATCACCTGGCATGTGTTTATCCAAATGAAAATTGCACCAATTGCACTTGAGCTATGCCTAGACCTATAGTATAGCTTTCAGGATAAAGTAGACGCCAATCTAAAGGCTTTAGATTAAAATGAACTTCAAGAAGGGACCCATCACTAATATAAGCTAATCATTCTTTAAAAGGAAATCATCCTCTCAAAAGATATGGGCATTACACATACTGGCTAATGTGGTAAGAGCAATTTCAAAATTAGTGGGATATAGTGGGTCTAATTTTTATCTGCAAAATGATCAAATTATGGATACAGATATTTTCCTAGACAAGTCTTTAATATGTACAGCATTGCCCTCTGTATTTCCTTTCCTCCATTAACACAGAACAACTGTTTGAGAAAGGGTAACTTAAGCGTGACGAACATGAAAGCCACCAAAAAGTAGGCAGTATGTAGTTTCACCATTAAACAAATAATCAGTCAACAAAAACATAGAGCAAATAAAAAGATAAAGTAAATAAAGGATATTCCTTTACCAGTGGAGCAGTCAACACCAGCGAACCCATTTTCACATTCACAAATGCCGTTAGAGAGGCATTTCCCATGACCATTACAATTGGTGGGGCAGGAGCCTGCAAAAAATATCAATTTAGAACTGATGCCAAATCAAAGGTAAATCAGAAGTGTGAAATTTCAGAAGCAAACTTATATTCTGTACACTGACTACAAAGTAGGAAAAGAGGGGAACAAAGCTCACGTTTACTACAGTCATGACCATGAAACCCTAGAAAGCAATGGCAGCTTCCATCAACACAGTCCCCATTGAAATTACAAGAATTGGGACAGTGCCCAGATCCAAGAGGTGGTCCTGTGCCACAGAGCTCATAGTATGCTGGGCACATCAATTCACCTACAGACAAACATCATAATTTATTCAAAGAAAATGTGGTGAAAAAATAAATTTTATAACATAAACAGTCGGTAGATAGAACAGCATAATTACCATTAAAGCCAGGGAACTGAGTTGGTCCACCACTTTCAGGACATACTTTCCACATACCATCAACAGCAACCTGAAAAGCATATTAATAACAGTTACTTTGGGACTAATATTGCAGCAAAAAAAGGAGACAAACTCTTTTTAATAAATTTTTTTTTTTTT
The DNA here is from genome assembly GCA_900184695.1 of Betula pendula. NCBI lineage: Eukaryota > Viridiplantae > Streptophyta > Magnoliopsida > Fagales > Betulaceae > Betula > Betula pendula. Next base: position 155,846 of record FXXK01000782.1, on the reverse strand, counting down.
TTAAAAAAAAGGATCCTTTGCCCTAGTTATTGTTGTAAATAACAAGCATAGTTGTGGAGAAGGGACACATATGCTCTCAAACCGTAGGTAGGTTATTTGAGAGCAATCTGCCACCATTTAGCATATTGCTGCAAGTGAGAGAGTAGATCAATGACAAATCCACCTCTTTAGACTTGGATACACAGTGCACCAGCATGGACCTGATCAAGGTTACTTGGGTTGATAACTTGATTATATTGTAGGAATGGGCAACATGCGCCAAACCTTTACATAAGGGTGCTACACAATATGCAATCATGGGCTTTTTTAGTAAGGCAACTACCATCAGGTTACCTGTTCTTGTTTGTTTTTTTTTTACATTTTTTTTATGTGAAACATTGTAAGATCTAGTTAGTGTCAAACGAAAGTTCTTTTTATATTTCATTTGACGTACAGAACGAACCATAGGGCTTACTGTTTCTTTCATAGTAACAAAACAGTGCATGAAAGAAACTCTCTCTCAAGGTTTTCCAGAATTAGATGCCCTTTGTGCTCTTTCTCCTGCTCCACTTTCTAGTCATTCAGACCTAATCAACTAGAGGCTAGAGCATTTCATGAATGGAAATACAGATATTGAAGCTCCAAATCATACCTCTAGAGAGTTATTAATGCACCTGTGCTGATAACAACCATTTCCCTGGGTCATAGAACCACGTACAAACCCTGTACGTACTAGTGATGAGGCCATACACCTACATTGCAGAAAGAGAAATATCATGAGATATTGAAACTTGGGGCTTTCAACCACATCCCATAGCACATCAGCCATGCCATACAACTAGTTGAGAAAGTTCCAATCACAAATCTGACCTAGAGCTACTCCCTCGCACTTCACCCAACATTCTGTCTGGTGCCCGTGCACTGTTGGTGTCTGTACATGATCCATCAGAATAAGCTACAAAGTATGTACAATAATCAGCCAATGAGGACTGCCCACCTGCAATCAGCAATAAAATAATTAATGGAACTTCATATGAACCAAACCAAATAATTAGACACTCAACACCAAACTCCATATAAAATGGTGACATCCTCATTAATCAGCACATATTTCGAAAAGAAAAGCATGCATTTAATTTATTTGAGTACCATATAGAGATTGGGATATACTATTTTCAATGAACCAACCAAAGGATTTAAATGCAGGCCCAAGGCAATCAGAAATGATGTCCATCCAACCAAGTCAATATTTTGGTGGCCACTACAACTTTACTGGTTAGTACTTAGTACAGGGAAAGGTAGATTGACATGGAACAAGTCAACAGAGAGTATTATAATGGTTTTATTTAGAAACAGCTTCCACTAAAACAACTATACTTTTTGTTGCAAGTACACTAGGCTGACAAGGACTTTTTTTTCCACTTCCAGAGCAACCCTGTTACTTTTATTTGACATTCATTTTATAGTGCCTTAGTCATTTTCAGTCTTTAAAGGTTATATCATCAAGTTATCATGCAAAATGCCTTTTTCTTTCTCTTTTTCTCTCTCAGGCTGGTCTAGTTGCTTATTGCATGTTTAAATCAAAAAGCCCAGGGAGTGGTTAATGATCATCAACTATCATTAGAGATGAAGGTAAATGACAAATATGAACAAACCTCTGTTAGCCTGTGGAAAATAGCGAGCCCACTGAGGGAGGTCTCCACTATAATTTACAATTGGGCAGTAACCCTCTGCTTCCCTGTTATACGTACAGCCTGACAACTGGGTTGTGTTGCAATGGTATGCCCCCTTCCAGAGATTGCAAGGGGAGGTCACAAATTCAGTTCCTTGGTTGCGACCCCAATCAAGACGGTCAGCCATACTATAATTAGCCCGGTACCATCCACTATCTTCTAGTAAAGCAAGTGTCATTTTAGAAACTACTGATCTTGTATCCACTGACCCCGTCATGATTTCATTCATCATAAGCCTTTTTTCCCAATGCGATCCTGCAAGCAAGTTGTTAGATGTACATTGAGCACTTTGCTTGTGAATGCTAAGGCAAATTCAATGGCATTGAATGCAGTGTCACAGAAAGGAAAATATGCTAGCATCCTAATTATTTCACTAAATTTTTATAGTTTCAAACATTAACCTTAAACCATCCAATGAAATGTCAGCCTCCATAAATTTCATTATTTTTATGGCATAGAGGATTTAGAAAACTTCTATACCAACATGTAAAGAGATATTCACTTTTGCAAGATTCTGGCACAAAACTCATAAGAGAATTAAAACTAGAAACCTGATGTGCCACGTCCTCCTCCATCTTCTAGCTCTAATCCAGTAAAATTCTCAGAGAATGCCTGCCGGATAAACATTTATAAATTATACAAATTTATAGGCACAGGTCAATTTATTACATCAAGAAAAACATTGACAATCACCCCATAATGGTATCGTGAGTGCATGACAACGCGCGGAAGCACCACCCGTGTCACTATCCGCCCAAGCTTTTCATCCATAACTTGGTCTGTAACCTGTAAATAGAGATGACAGGTAACCATAACATTCCAAAAGGAGTGCCTAAGAAACCTCCCATACATATAGAGCAATAAAATATTAACTATTTTTCTTATATTGAGAGCAAGATAAAAACTAGGAACATTTTATAAGCAAAAGGAAGTAAGTACAAACTAAAAGAGGTTTCATTGCACTAAATTTCAGGCAAGCATATAAGCAAAAGCTTGATGCTTTCAAATTCTAAGTACCATATTGTTTGTAAATGTACATTTATGTAGAGTTCAAGAAACTTATATTTGATTAGAAAGCAGGTCATAGCATTTTTATCATTATCAAAAACTAATCCAGAATTCTATGTTGAACTTCATTGTATATATCTTTAAAGCTGCATTTGGTGGTAATTGGAAACTTCCATTTGATTGACCATATCAAGGAAAATATGCAACAAATGCAAGGACATGAAAATCAAGTTATTTTAGGAGAGAGCATCTCAATTCTTGCACTTGGCTTTACTTAGATATAGCAAATAAAGATCTTTCTTAAAAATAATAATAATAATAATAATAATAATAATAAAAAAAAAAAATACAAATAAAGTCATCAAATCTCTGGACATATGTGATAAATGCTGCAATTTGCCATTTGAAATATGTGGATCAAAACCAACATAAATTAACATGACGTTTGCTTCGTGGAATCTAACATCCCCCCGGCATCCACATTCCCAGGAATGTGATACCTAAGAATCTAAATTCTCAGGAATGTGACTATTCTCACATTTAGAAATGGATAGGAATCTGATAGGATTCCCAAAAATATATGATTTTAATGTTTGGTTTACTCCTAGGCATCATGTAGGAATTATTAATTTTTTCTAAAATATCCTTATGTTTCTCTCTTCAAGTGCATAAGGTTGTTTGATACACAATTATTTAAAAATTAAACAAAAAATGACAATGAAGAAAAACAATATATTAACCGTGATTTTTCTTTCATTTTCCAATATATAAACTATCTATACAATTTGATTTCTTTTCTTTAGTTTTATCTATAACCAAATAAAACCTGTTCATTTTCATTTTTTGTGTAACAAAATAGTTCCTCACTATTATATACAGATTTTACATTCATGTCGTTCTTTGTGGAATAAAATAGTTCCTTACTTTTGTATACAAATTTTACAAATGGTCACAATCAAACCCAAAAAGTAGTATTAAAAAATATAACATAACAAAATTATCAGAGTCTGACTTTTCTTGTATAACCATTCATACAATGGAGATGGAGAGAGTTTTTGAAGGATTGAAGGTTGTGGTTTAGCGGGCGCATGAGAAAGGTTTAGCTCCTTATTACTAAAAACCTAGGGGATGTGGCCATTCTTGTCTTATAAAAACGTATGAAATGTGGGTATTCTTGTCTTTTAAAAGAAAGAAAACACTCCCAAGGCCAAGGGAATGTGGATTCCCACCTCTATAGAAGAGAATCCACATTCCCTGCGTAATGGATTCCCTCCCTTAAGTGCAACCAAGCATGATAATCTTTTAAGATTTCCAGGAATCCTAAAAGATGACCCCCATCCAAATGCCCCATAATATTTTGGTCATTGTCTTCAGGTAGAATCTAAAAAAATATGGAGCACTGTTTACCTGACTACGCCGTCTTTTTCTCTCATCCCTAAAATGAGCAAAGGCATGGGGATCAAAACCAAGAACATGCATAACCTGGAAAAGATAAAAACTTGCTGATTAGCACAAAAAACCACTTCCAGCACTTCTCGGATTACAATATATATACATATAACAACCAACTGACCTCATGTATCAGAGTAGCTGAAAGTAAAGTCTCTGCTTCAGCTGTCAAATGGCGAGGAGCAACATTCACGTGTCCTACGAAAGAAAAGTACCATTCATTTTGATTTCAGATTTCTATCGCTTGCAAGAGTAAGATAATTCTAGAGACCAAAAGATGCTCCATGAATAATTTACCAGCAATTGCACGGCCCCATTGATCACGTTCACATGCCACAGCCCATGCAAGAGTGTTGCCGGTGGTAGGTCTTGTTGTCACCAAAAGAACCAAGTCAGCATCAGCAACACCATCTGGGGAAAATAGTTGAACGGTCAGTGTTGATTATTTCCACTAAACAAGAGGTACCGGAAGAACTAGAATGCTATGAGCTCCAAAAAAAGGCACTCAATTACAGTGAAGATACCTTCAACATATTCACGTGGAAGCTGTACCCCTCCATCTTGTCCACATGCAGAATATCCGCTCAACCGCAAGTTCCCTTTCACAGGCTCAACAGACAGGGCTCTCCTGAACCAGTCTGCTGTCTGACCCAAAGCCTACATTAAATTGGTTTCGAAGGATAAGTTTTCCGGCTTAATGAGAAACTCTCTGAAAAGGGAAATTTAAATAACAATGCTTATGGTGATACAGTAGTAGATAAGGGACATGAAGCATTACAAAAAAGCAAAACAGAAGAATGATCCAATCTTCATAAGAATTTATAAGATACAATATAAGATGAGAATATACAAAGAACAAAATCAAACCTTGTGAAGGCGAGACCTTTTGTCCTCCCCGGAGATATCATCCACTGTGCAGTTATACCAGCAGTCACCCAAAATTGGAGGATTGCCATGCGGATTGCAAGACAGAGAGCCAGGAAGAGAGCTCACAGGAGGCTCGCCAAGCTGTTTAAAGACACAGGATGAAGCATAAACTGAGAAAGGAAACCAACATAAGGTTTACAGACATGAACCACGTATACAGTATACCAATCTAAGGTCAACACTCACCTTCACAATGTCTCCAACGTGTCGACAATCTCTGTCAAGCGAATGACCAACAGCATCATAATTTAGATATATCCTAATAGGCTGCTTCGCATCCTTTTGCAGCTCTGACAATTTGGAAACTCCAAGCAATGCCCTACCTTTTCGATGAAGGGGTTTAGAGATATCAGACTCCTTATAAAATTGTGGAGTAACAGAGTACACCTTGCGACCAGGTCGCCTCCTTTGTTCAATTATCTGATCATGGATGCAAGAGTGGGAAACAATGTTGTTCTCACTATCCCATTCTGGGCCTTGCCATTGCAGTTGATGCTCTTGGGATTTCCCACTAGTAGCTTCCAACCACACCAATATCAATATAATCTGAAGCAGAAAGCAAGTAACCACAGAAAATCATAAAATTGAGCAAAATTTCATCCGAGTATCTGACACAATTCATACACATAAACACAATCAAAAGACCCAAATTTGAGGTTTATATATGAAGAATCAAAAAATAAACATTGCAAATAAAAATTGACTTTCTTTTTAATAAGAAAGAGAAGCAGATCTAAGAAAACCAAACACACAGTAGCTACTGCCAAACAAAAGGAAAGAAATTCCTGAACCCAATAAGCCAGTTTTTTCTTTTCTAATGGGATAATACAGAAAAACACCTTCAACCCTCGCAAATCTGAGTACTACTATTGGCGAAGACAAACACTGAGTCAGCTAAATCTTCAATATGAAGTTAAACTAAAACGCAAACGGAATCACATAGAGCGAATTCTCTCACAAATTTGTCTCCTCAAGCACCAATGGAAGTTTCCATTCAAATCCAACAAAAAAAAAATCAAGAAAAGGAAAGTTCTAAACCATCTAGGCTTAAGAAGTAATTAAACTATAAAATTACGAACACAGTTCCTTTCCAAGATAAAAGCACTTGCCTATACACCCTAAGCCCCCGTCTGGTACCCGAGAAAACAAAAACCAAAGCTCAGATAAATCACAGCCGGCTGAAGGTAACAGTGTCACTTCCGAACCCCCAACTTTTTCTCCTCTTTTCCCACACTTTCCCAGCAACCAAACACAGCCTAGAACAATTTGCGAAAAAAACTATACCGTATATCCCCCATTTCTCACGGCACTACTAAATAGGGGGAAAAAGGTTAAAAAAAGAAAAAAAGAAAACGGCAGAGCTTTACCTCGAACAAAACGACGGCGAAGCGAAGCTTACCACGAAATCTGAGCACTGTACATGGAGAACACCGAACCATTACCTCCATGAACTAACACCACCGAAAACTCCAACTCAAACAGTTCTGATTTTTCCATCAAATCGCCGGCGATTTTCCGATCGGCCATAAAACCCCGAAAAATCGCTGGCACGCCTGCATTTCAAATGCTCGTTGCGAATAGACCAAACAAATACACACAGATACCCCCCTTTGTGCTGTGTCCGTATCGGCGGGATACCGATTTGCAAGCACCAAACCGAAATGATACCCACAGTGAGTGAGTGAGTAAGTGAGTGAGAGAGCGAGCCGTCAAGTGCCGATATCGGAGAAGTTGCTCCGAATCGGAAGCTCTCAGCGTCTCAGGGAGTGACTCCGAAATTGAAAAATTGAGTGAATTCCGAGAGAAAGAGAGTGAGGACACAAGAACAAAGAAAAGAGAGGAGGTAATAGAAAATCTAGATTGGGTGGGGTGGGTAGCGACCGTAAATTTCTTTAATTGTTTTAATATTTTTTTGGCTTTTCAAATAAAAAATTTCTAAATAAAAGTTATTGGTAAACATAAAATTTTAAACAGCCAGGCAAATGGCCTCCATGTTGCTTGGAATTACGGAAGAAAAAAAAACCCCGAACGTCGTTTTCTAATCTTATCTCAATTTATTTTATTTCTGTTTGTTTAGCGTGTTCTTTGAAAAAAAACAAATTTAAACGTAGTTAATAAAAATATAATTTCTAAAAATGCAGATAAAAATTTGATAAAATCATAGCTAGGCAATAAGCATTTAACATGAGAGAAATGTTATAAATTATAATTTTATCTTATTTTGCTCGTATGATACTATGATTCGGTAGTTAGATTAACTATTGTTAAAAATATATATTTTTTAATCGATAGTTATATGACTTACATACGATTGTGATGACATTGTAGTATAAATCAGCTAATTTTTTTTTTTTTTATAAACTTTTGCTGATCTAAAGTCTGATTTTTATTACTATATCATCTAAATTGTATAATAGTCGTAGACATGTTTATTAAATAGTATTACTTAAAAAAACATTTTAATAAGTAATAACTAATGAACAGTGTCACATCAACAAAATAAAATAAAAGTGTGGTATATGTTATTACTCTTAAAACCGTGTATTAAAAAAAAAAAAACCGTCCTTCACATAAAGTTTTTTATAAATAGTTTTCCAACAATTCAATTTAATAAATTGAATTTAATTCTAAAGCATGTAATTCACATGCTTTATTAAAAAACGCATATAAAAATTACATGCTCTAATAATAAATACCAATTTAAGAAACTAGATTATAAGATTTGTCTTCTACACAATTTAAGGAAACATTTGCCCGCATTTAGTTGAGATGGCACGCATCAATCATTATAACATAATAATTACAGTAAGTTTTTTCTGCATGATTATCTATCAAGTTCAATTTTTGGATATTGTAGATCTAAATATTCAAGCTTAGTTTAATTTATTAAGAGAAATGGAATTGTTTCTTATTCCAATTTAGAATCCATTTTCTTTCTTTTAAAATTAAAAAAAAAATGATAGACAGCTAGCTTGCAACTTGATTCCCCTCAAATCATGTTGATGTACTCAAATTAGACTAAATTAGAAATCTTGTTAGTTGTCTTTTGAACTGTGAAATTTAAATCAAATTTGATCTCTAAACGAAAAAACAATTTTCAGTTATTGTAATCTATACCATGTGAGAATAGTAACTATGTAAAACAAAATCATTAATTACAGCCAACTAGTGGCTATATTTTTAAATTGGTTAAATAACTTAAATGATTAAAATTATAACATTATAAATAACCTCATTAAAATTTTTCGACAATTAACAAAAATATTTTTTGTTAGATAACGAGAAAAAGAAAATGTATGAATTGTTGTTTATTAATCTTTTATAAATATGAATGTCTTCGTGTTCTTTATAATTTTAGTATTTCTCCCGAGTTTTTTTATGTTTAGTATTCTATTTGATTTGTGATTTAGTTATTACGTACTTTAAAAAACAAAAATGCATGCGGCTAGAAGTGATATAACTTTTATTAATTACATGTTATTTATAAGCTATTATAATAATTTACGTAGTACTTATCATGTCAATTATTAAAATGTGAATTATTATTTGACAATATATATGACATTTATCATATTTATAAACTAATGTGATAATTTATATAACACTTATTACGTTAGTCACTAAACTTTGAATTGTCACATGATAATTCATGTGACACTAGGAGTGAAACCATTCTTAGGCTTAACCCCTCCAAAAATTTAAAAACTCTTTTGAATTTTATGTTTCTTTTTTATTTTAAATGAGAGAGACCTTCTAAAATTAATTTTTACCCACCCAACAAGTTTTTTTTTAAAAAAAAATAATAATAAAATAAAGATTTACTACCCCTCACCTAAAATGTTAGTTCTGCCCGTATGTGGCACTAATTTCATAAAATATGAATTGCTATATGAGTTTATAAGATATTATAATAAAAAATTTTGGTATTCCAAACATTTTTCAAAATGAAATATATATATATATATATTTTGTAACTGACATTAGATATTCATATGTATTTGATGCTTAGTATAATGAGACATTGAATTGATCAACCATGTGTATAAGGTTCTCCCTTGTTATNAATAATTATCGATAATAAATTTAATAGTGATTTTAAAAGCCACATCACTTTTAGTTAACATAAGATAAACATAGAGGATGACGTGTATATATATATATATATATCACAATTCACATAAAATGTTGAGTAATACTACCCATATGTAACATTAGCTAAATTTTGGTTAAAGAATCACATTTTTTAAAGAAAAAATAATAATTACTCTCTTTTTTAAAGCACATAAATTTTATTATTTATTTTAACTATTTAAAAAATGAAGATAGAATCATATTGATTTTTTTTATTAGTTGTACTTATATATTGTTGAGCTACAATGTTCGACAAATTTGTCGACCAACGTAACAACTAATAATTCTTTTAGCTAAAATAGCTAACTAAATGGACTATTTTTTTGTTCTTTCCATTTTTATTATAGGACTAGTCAAAATAATTTTTTACTAGCCAAATGAGAATGTGGTAAAAGCATTTATCAATAGTATCAATCTCATTCTCACTTAGTTTTTTTTTTTTTCCCTGAATAACAATTAGGAAAAATGGTGATGGAATCAAAGAGGGTCTTTTTTTTACAGAGGATATGAAAAAAAAAATGGAAGGCTTACATAACAATGATGACAAACAGTCTATTTGACAACAAAACGTACTCAAAGATTAGCTCCCCTAAAAACTTTAGTAGTAAACAATTAAGAAAATGAAGAAAATTAAATGATGCTACTAACAATACCAACAACAATGGGCCAATCAGCATAGAAATTGCCATTATTGATAGCCATAATCACTAAAAAATAATTAGCTTCCAACAAAATGTTATGAGAAGAGAATGAAGCAGCAACTTCAACTGCAAGAAGATGCAACTTTAACCTCTTTATCAGAGATATCCAGCACTAAGAGCTTTTTAGTAAATGCACAAAGAATATTACCATCATATAAAACCTCTTTAACCGTTACATCAAAATTGAGTTTGACAATACTTTTAAGAGGACAGTTTCAAAGATCCGGTGCTGAGAGTCAATCCAAGCTTTTAAGATGGCCGTGTATTTTCAGTTGTAATAACTTTTTGTGTATTGTTTACTTTGTTTCCAAATTCATCTATTATATATATATATATATAAATAAGGAGGCCTTGTTTTTCAATGCCTGAAATTTGCAGGGATGTTCGGTCTGGACGGAGATTAATTCAAACATTCTGATCAACTCCTTAAAGCTGCTGGCCCACCATCCTTGTGAGTTGTGAACGGCTTTAGGTGTTCTTGACATGAGTGGTTCACCGAACTAAAGTAGTTTGCCCCCAATAAATTATTATAAAATATCATTTTGTAATGTCATAAATAATAAAAGAAAACCCAAGTTGATCATTATCCTCAATTTTTTTTTTTGTAAAAGGACCAAAATAAATAATTAAAACCCATTGCCCTATAAGGTTCCGTACAATACAAACTTTGAAAGTCGGAACAACTTTGTTATTAAATTGTTTGACTTTTACAGAAAATCAAGTAGTTTAAAAAGATGAATGCTATATGTTATTTATTACACTTATTTTATAGTAAAAAAAAATTTTATAATTTTTAAAAAATTACATATTTTTAAATCATATAAATTTATGATGTTTCTTAAATTGAATGACATAGAAAAATGTTATATATTAAAAACGTGACGTTTTACTAATAAAAATTGAGTATATTTTTATCATATTTTTGTGCTTTATGTCATAAAAAAATTTTATGCAAAAAATTGTCGTAGAATTGAGTATATTTTAGAAACATGACGTGTTACTAAAGAATAAGCGTTTTTTTAAAAATGAAGAAATTTTTTTTTTGAATATATATATATATTGAATGCCTTGGTAAGTTGGTATCATGCTACCTTTTTAATAACTAGCATTTTTCAAGCCGTTCGATATAAGGAATAATATGACTTTACATAATTTGATAATTTTGAAATTATAGTGGATCCTGATCTCATTTATATCGGTTAACTCGGTGTATTTAAGTGACTTTTTATATTAATTATTTTTTTTAAAAAAAAATCCTTAAAATCTGTAATGTCAATCAGTACGAAATGAACATGAAAAATAATATTACACGTTTGGAAAAAAGAAAAAAAAAAAGAGTAGCAAGGTTTATGTGTTTTGGGCAGCATAAGACCTGAGATTCACTTGCCCAAAATAAATGAATTCCACAACTTCCTTTCTTTAATCAGTCAAAATTTTATAAAATTTGAGTAACCTAATAACAAAGAATCCTCATACGTAACATACTAATTTAATTACTTTTTTATTCTTTTTTTTTTTTGGTTGAACAAATTGAAAAACTAGGGAAAGACGAGAACCCAGGAACACTTATCCGGGCGTGATTTTAAATTGAGATGGGTGGTTAGGTTAGGTTGGGTATCCTACTAACCTACATCCTAATCTTCAATATATTCTTGCGGCTTTGACTCTTCTTTCCCATTTGTTTAAGTCTTGCAATTGTCTCCAAATGTATTTGCTTATACAGCTCATCTACTTCATTAAATAAAAGCTGCATGCGCTATTTAATAGGATTTGAATTAGGTGTTGCATGTGCTATACTATTTTCAACGGTCTAAATTTAATTACTAATCAAAAAGAGTAAAATTAAATCTAAATTATTCAAAAAATTACAGCACATGCCTATATTGTATTTTTTTTTTTTACATACCTAAGCCAAATCCATTTCATAAGGTTCAACAATGATATGTTCAGTAGTAATACGAATGAAAGAAAACTACTATGTAAACATACTGCAATAAACATTAAAGCATTCACGAGGATGATTGCAACAAAAACATGTAAGATGAAAAAAGTATGGAGTGGATAAAGGAGAAAGAATGTGATCCGATGAATACATAGGATCACATGAATAGTAATGCTTGAGGATTACTTTCTTTTGGTCCCCCTTCCTGAAATTGTGAAACATCACATGAATGTGATTTAGACCCAATACTAGACATTAATGACCGAAAAATACTTGAGGAATAGATTAGTCAAACTTAAGGTAGGGATTAATTAGTTAGATACTTTGTTGTGCTCACCTCTCCTGCTCAAACCTTATGAGACTCAATATTGTGTCAAGTCACATAAGGCGTGGTCACCATCGTCGAAACGACAGTCTCATTTAATCACATCACTAACTATCAAGTCACTATCTTTCTTTTTTTCTATGAGACAACTTATGAGTTTGATTCATGGTTGTCACAATAAAAATGATATGACAACTCGCGTGACATGCAATTATTATGCCGGCTACTAAAATGTAAACTGTCATGTAGTAGTTTACATGACCCTTATTACGTTTATAAACTGATAAGGTAGTCCATGTGATACTTACCGCGACAGTCATTAAGATGTGGACTACCCGTATAACACTCATTTTCATAAAATATGAATTACCACGTGAGCCTGTAAGGAAATTATATGTAGTAAAAGGTATGGTATCCAAAGTATTTTCTTAAACAAAATTTCCTCTAGTCTAAGAATTAAAATTTTACAATGTTTTGAATTTAAAGAGAGAGAAAAAGTGATCATAATCTTTATTGTATAAGAAGTAGAAGGTCTTTTCCGGGGTTAGATGAGTCACCTCATAAAGTCTCAAAACTTTACATCTAACATAAAAGGAGGTTTTAAGGCAAAGGAGATCGAGCTTTAGAGGACCAGAAAAACAAAAGATATTTCTAACATGGCATCACTTGATTGGATTTCAAGTGAAATCCGATCAGATCCTTTAAGAATTAGAAATTAAGTGAAGTAAAGAACAGGAAAAGAACACAAGAGCCAGTACATAATTTCCCCCTGCATGGAGTTAATTTGAAGCAAAATAGCTAGCAAGGGAAAGTAGGGTCACTGAATAAGACCTGTTTAGTTAAGTAATCCCGGCGTGGTCAGCATATTATGAGGTGGACATGTCATGTTTTAACTTTTTCTAGGTATGGTTGCATTCAAGAAAAAGGACATTAGGGTCATTCCCCATTTTGCTAATATCCCAAAATTAAGAAGATTGTAAAATTGCATGGCGAGAGGATATCATGGAAAATAATGCAAATCATAAGGGAGAAAAAAAAAAAAAAAAAAAAAGGTGTGTTGAAGTGTTCTTTGATTCTGTTTATTCTTTTCTAATTTACTATATTCAAAATGCTGCCTTCACTTAACTAAAATAATAATTATTTTTTATAATCTAAAATAATTCCGTACGTGCTCATTTGTCTTATTTTAAATTATATTGCACAGCCTAATTATGTACTATTTATATATTTTTGTTGCGGAATTAGTTGAGCCGTTGATCAAATCCTTGAGGCTTGAAGCTAGCCGTGGCTTTGACATTTCAATTTGAACATCCCTCACCGCACGCTGGCTCCACATTGTTTATTGTCAGTGGAAAAAAGTTATTAGGCCATGGAATCGAAAGTTCGGTGTAAGCTATTTAATGCATTAATTATACTTGAAAGATGGAGGAGGGAGAAAAGTAGCACGGCATGCGAAAAAAGTGTCAGATGTTGGGCCCTTCAACACCATAATTGGAAAGTACTCATCAGATATTGCTTTTCTACCTTTTTTTTTTTTACTTTAAATTTTTGAGGAGGAAGAAAGAGTATTTGTTAAAAATGTTGTATGTTTTTAATGGGGTCCTAAGTAGATTAGTTCTCTCGCTGGGCACGTACGTAAAGCAAACATGTGTACATAATTGAGAAACGCGGCGTTTACATGGTTTCCAGCAAAAGGGTATGGTGGACCACATGTCCACATCGTGGTTTGTCCAATTAATTAATGCCATATAATTTGATCGTTTTTGCAGTTTTTAATTGCCATGAAACTTCAAAGGAGTTGAATTATTCCCGTAAGCAATATTTAGCAATGGTGGAAGATGTCGGTACTGCAGATTTGTACTGACACGTCTCTTTGAAAAAAGTTAATATCTAATAATAAAAAGACACAAGTTTCGAAGGAGCGGCACCTGCGGTGAATTATTCTTGCACTCTACCTCTTCCAATAGGTTGGTGTCTCACGGGAGAAAATCACCATCATTAGAGATTAGAGACCGTCAATTGTTTTTATATGCCAATAAACATTATTGACCGTCAATTGTTTATTTGCTAAAACAATCTATACTAAGATTATCAATGTTAAAATATTACTTCACTTTATTATTTTTTTTATCAATTTAAACTTTTGAAATAAAAAAAGCAGAAGATATTGTTTTTGCTGTGAATACACATATACTGCCGTGAAGACGTACGAAGTATGCTGCACCGGCACGCCAAGCTAATATATACTTCTTTTTTTTCTTTTTCTTTTTTATTTAGTAGGCTGATATATACTTGGAAGCAAAAGTTAGACATATTATTGGAAACACAAGAGAGAGTGTTTGGTCCCTTTCAAATGTTTAGGGGAAGGGTGATCGAGTCACTGATGCGTACATTAATATGCTTTAGGGTCATTATCAAGAAGTTTTTTAATTAGGGCTTTCTATTTGTTTTTGTTATGCTGGCCTTCACTCATAACTTTTGAGTATACGACCCAACTAAAATTTGTTTTCAACCCAATTTAATATGACGAAGCAATCTAATTTCTTATTATAAGTGAGATTGCATTGATAAAAGAAAATAAAATACAAAAGGAGAGGGTGAGACGTTTGATTTGATTAATGATACTTTCATTGACCTTATTCCTAAGGTTAAAAATCTCTTGTGGGTCAAATATTTTCAGCCTATTAAAGCATTAGCAGCAGCTTTCTTTAAACTTTTATTTAATGTAGGAAATAAAATTATTTTTTAGTTTCCTATTTAAATGCACTTCATGGCAGCTTCCCTTTATCTTTCTTTATATGAATTAAATACTATTTAAATTAAATGTTAAAAGAAAGAGAAAGGAAAGATAAATTATTTAAATATTGTTTTAAACAAATGGTAGAGAAGAGAGAGAGGAGAGATAAAGTTTTTATATTAAAATATGCTAAGGGAACCATTTTTTGTTCCCTAAATAAAGGGAACCAAAAGTAGTTCCCTTTGTGTTTCTATAGTTTAGAGAACACTTATGGAAGCTGCTGTATGAACTTTTTTGTGTTTTTTTAACAATCTTCTTTATACTAGGAAAGGGAATGGGATTTAAGGGAAGCTGCTGCTGCTAATGCTCTTAGTCTTGTAATGTGATGTATAAACTGCTCTCAAAAGTCTTGGCAGATCGACTCAAATAGATTTTACTCAACATTATATCTCTCAATCAAAATGCATTCATTGCTGGATGGCTGATTATATATAATGTTATAGCTGCTTATGAGACTTTCCATATGATGAATTCCTAGTTAAAAGGCAAATTGTAGTATATAGCTCTAAAACTAGATATGAATAAGGCATATAATCAGGTTGAGTGGTGTTTTTTGAAAGCTATAATGAAAAAATTGGGATTTGAAAGGCACTGGATATCTCTGGTGATGAAATACATTACATCGATGTCATATTCTATTATGATAAATGGTGAGCCTCAAGATAGAGTAGTCTGGTGCTCTTACATAATATCTCTGGCAATCACATTTCTCCTTACTTGTTTATTATCTGTATGGAAGCATTGAGTGCATTACTGCACAAGATAGAGTAGTCTGGTGCTCTTACAAGTGTCCCAATAGCTAAGGGGGGAGTCAGATTAAATCATTTGTTTTTTTTTGCAGATGATAGTCTATTCTCTTTTGTAAAGCAACTACAATGAAATGAGACCGTCTTCAAGGGGTGCTTGACACATATGAGAGTGCTTATGGTCAATGTCTCAATAAAGATAAAACATCTATCTTCTTTAGTAAGAATACTAGAGACGACACTCATCTCCAACTTACTTATTTATTTGTGTTCAACCTACTCAGTGCTTTGATAAGTATCTGAGCCTTTCGGCTATGGTTGGCAGACCCAGGTCTTGTACATTCAAGTTAGTGAATGATAAAATCTGGAGCCAAATTAGCAACTAGAAGGTTAAATTTTTGTCCGAAGTTAGTAAGGAGATTCTGCTAAAAGTGGTAGCACAAGCAATCCCTATATACACTATGAGCTTGTTCAAGCTTCCAAAGACTTTGTTTAACAAGATTAATTATATGATGAGAAAGTTCTGGTGGGGGCATGTGGAGAATGAGGCGAATATACACTGGATTAAATAGTCTAAGTTGGGCATGTTAAAAGATTGCGATTGTCTGGGCTTTTGTGATTTGGAGAACAGTGTTGGATAATGCTTCAAAATCTTGATTCCCTGGCAGCAAGAATTTTGAAGGCTAAGTACTTTCCTTATGGCGGCGTCCTCATTGCTAATTTGGGTCATGCTCCGTCATATTTATGGAGAAGCATCTGGTATGCCAGAGATTTATTGAAGAAGTGTCTTTTGTGGCACGTGGGATCAAGCGACCAAATTCATATTTTTTAGGATCGCTGGCTCCCAAAGGAGGCTGTTCAGTTGGTCCATCGCTCGTGTAGTAGAATCCCAAAGGATGTTGTTGTTTCTAATATCATTGATCGGGACTTGCACTGGTGGAGTATCAGGTTAGTTAATGAGGTGTTCAGCCCAGATGTTGCTACAAAAATCTGTCACTCCTATCAGTTTATTCAATGGGGTAGACCAACATATCTGGAGGTGTACTGTCAACGAAGACTTTTTGGTCACGAGTGCCTATCATCTTGTGACCTCTTGCTCCGTGTTTGATCGAGGGGAGTGTTCTACTGCAAGGCGATATTTGATCAAGGGGAGTGTTCTATCGTTAAGGGTGCCAAATGTGGTCAAAGTGTTCATGTGGAGAGCTTGTCACAATGCTTTGACAACAAAAGGTAATTTATTTAAGAAGAAAGTTGTGCATGATTCTTTATGTCCTGTTTGTGAGTTGGAGGAGGAAACTACTGTGCATATCTCATGGTCTTGTCTGGCTGCTAAAGATGCTTGGAGTGTTTGTAGTAGGAAGCTTTAAAAGTGCAGTGTGGTACAATCTAAATTTATCTCTATTGTTGACTCTATTCGAAATATTGTGTCTATGGCAGACCTTGAGGTGTTTGCTGTTGTAGCTCGTAACATTTGGTTCAGAAGAAACTCTTTGATCCATGGGAGATACTTTGTTCATCCTACTTAGCTTTTGTTCGGTCAGCAATTGATTCTATCTAAGAGTACGAGGAAGCGCAAATCTATCCTGCTGAGGTTAGACGGGTCATTCCTAGGACAATTCAATGATGACAAACTCCTTCTTGGAGGTTTGTCAAAGTCAATTAGAATGCTGCGATAGACATGCATAATCAGAAGATGAGTATTGGATTGATCATTTGGGATCCTATGTGTGAAGTTTTGGCTACTCTGCAGCCTTCAATGCACAATATATTTGATCTTATTGTGGCAGAATCTTGCTGCATTACGGGCTATTTCTTTTGCTAAGGAAATGGGTTAGCAAAAGGTGATTCTGGAAGGGGATACTCTACAGGTGGTTATCACTTTAAAAACACATGGTAAAAATTTGTGTCGTTTTGGCCAAATTATTGATGATGTTCGTTTCGTTTTGAATTCTTTTCACCAATGAGATGTTTCCCATGTTCATTGTGAGATGAATGATGTTGCTCATCGGCTTGCTAAGCTGGCTCTTGGTACTAATGACGATGTGATTCATGTTGAAGACGTCGCTTTAGGTGTTTATGAAATTGTAATTACTGAATGTCATGTAATTGTTGAACGTAATGTTTAGGCTCATTCTCATATATGAAATGCTTGTGGTATTGGATTAAAAACAAAAAAACAAACAAAGATCCTCATCACAAACATCACAGTGCAAATTAAAGCTTAATGAACCAAATAAATAGTGGGACTCAATAATTTTTTGGCATATAGTCCAAGAAAGATGCTACTAAAAATAGTAGTTTTTGAGGTAGTCGAATGCCTAGATTGCATGGAAAAATGTCTACAATGATACCAACAGAATTTTGTAGTTATGACAAAAATGATAACACTGATAATTACTTGACCAAAACTATTGTACATAAATTGACGAGCTAAATTAAATTAGAAGCTAAGAACTAAAAAGCATGTCATTTTTGTTACTTGCCGAAACTCACCATAATCCGAGCAGCAACAAAATCCTAATCTCATTTAGTTGGCAGTGGGAGTGGAATAAAGGGCATCGGTGCATGCTTAATTTAGGTTTTGGTATGTTGGAACGATGATTATCTAAGAAAATGAATAAATATTACCAAGAAGATGAAATTAATAGAATGACCATTCATATTTATTTGTTTGGTAACAACACAAAAATGACCAAACTTTATTACTAAAATTGAATCATATCTCAACCAAATTTTTTAAAATACCCTTACTTATAAAAATAATATCTTAAAAACCCTTTCTTTTTTGGGGGAAAAAAACCATTTGTATTCGTCGTCTAATTCAGGGGTTGTCGACACCAATTTAGGGGTGGTTGGTGACGATGGAGGGACATCGGGGACGGTGGTAAATGGTGACTGTTGACGATGGTAGATAATGACTAATGACAATAGAGGGCCTTCAGAGAAGGCAATGACCAATCACGATGTAAGGCTGGTGGAGACAATGACATGTGACACTGGAGATTGGGGGTCTACTAAAGACGATTGTGGATAGTGTCCAATGACACTGGAGGACTGCCAATTATGGTTGCAGGTAGTAGGCTGAGCTGTATGGAGGGCTACATTGGGTAGTGGCCAATGGTTGGTGATGTCAGGCGAAGGCCAACAACTGGGCCGGGCAGTGGCCAATGGCCAATGTCCAATGTCAGACGGCGAATATTTTTTATTTTTTGCCCAAAAAAAAAAGAATAGTATTTGAAAAAATAATTTTTAAAGCTATTATATGGGAATAATTATTCCTTACTTTTGGAATGAATATTTAAGAAAATAGTTATTCATGTATAGATGTTTATAACTATTTACATTGTATCTCTCTTATATTAAAATTGTAAAACATGTGATGGTGTCATTGCTTGATTATTAGACAAATGTTATTTCGTTTTGAAAAGAACCCCTAAATTTGTTTCTTTCATATATCCTTATTTTTCTTGTGGATCTCATCACGTGAGAGACCGTATATAGGAGCAACAATTTTGACTGTTGACAAAGCTGCCTTTTTTTTTTTTTGAGCGACTGTTTTCATATATCTCCAACTATTTGGAGATGCTTTGTTAGGATGGTATGGATCAGTTGGGCTATATTTGTTAATGTGTTCTTGGATTTCGAAATAACATAAATGTAAAAATGATTTTAGTTCCGTTTGCTAATTAGTTTTAAATAGTGTTTTTTACTTTTTGTTTAAAAAGATATTGTGATGTGACATAAAAATAAAATTAATTTTGTGTGTTTTATATTTTAAATTGTTTGTTAATATTTTTACTTTAAAAATAAAAAGAAACGAAAGGCTTTAACAAAGACTTGTTTTTGTTAATATTTTTGTCCTTTGGTGTTTTGTTTGGAGTTATTTGTTAATATTTTTATTTTTATTTATTTTTTTAAAAAAGGAAAACATTAACAAACATGTACAAATTGCAAAATATTAAATGCTCCTACTTCAAAATTGGAAAGAATCATATTTCCGTTAAGAAAAAAGAAAAATAAAAAGGGATATTCACGTCAGCTACTTATAATGCTTAAACTAAGAAAGTTGTAAGATGAATAAAGTTTTCATTTAATTAGGTTGAATTTTTTTTTAATCCAATCTATTAAATTGACATATGTTTTTAGAGTATGTTTATTAGACGTATTTTTAATAAAATAAACAAAACACATGAGATTTGTCTTCAGAGCATGCAATTTTTTTTTTTTGGAGTAATTTTATATGTCAACCCTCATATTTATTTTGTATTCACCAGAAGTGATGTGACTTTTAAAATCATTATTTAATTTATGATAGATAATTATTTAAGTAGTAAAAACTATTTACGTGCAACACTCTAAAGAAATGACATCTGAAATACAATTGAGAGTTTCATCAATCAGAACATGCTCATCACTAATAAGTAAAGCTTCTCTCGCAAGACGATGAGTCGTACAATTAAGTCGACGTTTGATATGATTGACGTGCTAATCGGACATACAATTCAGAACCTCACGAGCTTCCTCAATAAGATGATTATATCGACTCTAATTTTAGCCTTCATAATGTAAGGCTCGTACCACTTGGAAAGCATCACCTTCCAAAATGATTTTGTAGAACCCAAGTTGTCAAGCAAAAACGACAACCCGCAAAGTTGCTATAGCCTTCAAAGCATGCATGCATTTTACGTCTTCTTAAGATAAATATTAATTTAATAAATTAAATTAGAAAAAACATTTCAACTCAATTTTCTTAAAAAAAAATTTTAAAAAAAAATTGTCGTTATATTAGTATTGATTTTATACCGAGGGTTATCCGTTATACAGAAAAGACAATCCAAAAATAAAAAATTTGTACAGATTGAAATCCTCATCCTGCTGGCGCCGACTCCGAGCGAGGGAGATTTTTCTCTCCACCATTGATATGTTTAGGATAATATTTATAGCTTTAGATGGCAGAAGTCAAGGATTAGGACTGTAATTAACTACTCATGACGGGGTCCCCACCTAATAAAGCAATGAAACCTCATATAAAGAAATCCAAACGTCAACCAAATTCAAAAGGCTAGAAGTTTCTTCATTTGGTGATCAAATTCACAAAGAAAATGATAATCAAATGGTCTTTACCCACACGTTGGAGAAAAAAATAAAATGATTTTGGATATATATGGATGGAACCCACTTAATCAACACACCTCATAATGAAGCAGATATGAAATTATTTGGTGCTTCGTTTGACTACTCCACCAAAACTTGCTAAATCACTATATATATTCGGTTTGACTTTATGTGCATGTGTTCGTTGTCGAGAAGTGGTTGGATGGGTTGGTTTTAGATTCGAATAATAAATACGAGAGAGTCTTTATAGAATAAATAGTTTATAAATATACTGGTCTCAACAAGTTAGTAGACTGTCGGAAATTTATTTAAATATATAGATCTTATAAAAATTTTTTCATATTTATTATTTGAATTACTAAAAATATATATCTGGTTGGATGTCAAAACCAATTTTGTGATAAAAAAAAATAAAAATAAAGAGTGAGCCTTTAACCTACTATTCTCCAATTTTGTTTATAAAATTGTTGTGTGTTTTGACACGTGCATTTTTTTTTTAATGTAGTATTAACTGAATTAGAGAAAACCTTATTAAAAAAACATACGTTTTTCACATAATAAGGAATATATGACAATTTTATAGATTAGTATTAAAGAAAATTCTTTTAACTTGATTTGGAGGAAATTTTCTTTCCGTCTATTTAAAAGTAATGCTATTTAATAGAATACTATACAATTGTCAAACAACCTGATGATATGATAGTGAAAGTCAATTATTGAATGAGCACTTATAAAAAAATCAAAGACTGATTATCACTGTCACACTATCTCAATTATATGATAGTCATATAATATTGTACTAAAAGTAATGATACATGACACCCTTATGTCCTTTTTGTATTCACTCAAAATAGATATGCCTTTTAAAATTACTATTAAATCAAGATTTAATAATAATTTATTATAAATTTAATAATAATTTTAAAAGTGACATCAATTTCAGAAGAACACAAAATAGACAAGTAAGCTATGTACGTGAGAATTAAATGTTTTTAAAGACAAATATGAATGTAGCAAACCGAACGGAAAGAATTTGCTTCCAACTAACTTGATGGAAAACTTTCATCCTCGAAGTATGCGTATGGGCCTCTGATGTTGCTCAACAGCAAAAGTATATGAATATCACACTTGGGTGGGTCACAATTTGTTGGGGATATAAATTTGGCTAGGGAAGGTGAGGTGGGTGCCAAACCTTTTTAATCATTTTCTTTCACTCAATTGATATGGCCTACTATCAGAAAAAAAGAATAGAAAAAAAAAAAAAAAAATCATTTGGCTAGTAGATAGAGGTGAAACATCTTTTTCTCTAGTGGGGTGGGGGGGGGAGGGAGAGAGAGAGAGTGTAGTATAGTATTTTTCCTTCCAAAATAAGCAAACTGGAAAAGTGATTCAGAGCTGCACCATTTGTGCAAGTGAAATTTTGATTTAGAAAAAATAATTTCAATTCGAAATTCAAAACTTGAACTATATCATTTCAAATACCATAAAGGGGTAAAGAAGAAAAAAAAAAGAATTACTTTTTCATAAAGTTTGAAATGCTATAATTTTGTAAAACTGTTGTTGTGAGAAATTATCATTGTGGAGAAATTACAAAGGGATTTCCTACTTGAAGCAATTTATGGATATTTTGTAATTAAAATGATATTTCTCCTCTTTCTGGGGATGAAAAAGTTTGGGATTCTGCTCATAATGGTATGGATTTATAATGTTATATATTGTTTGTTTATAGTGAATGGGACAAAACCAAAAAGAAAAGGAATTACTCAAATCAAGTTCGGATCTGAGACTTCAACTAGCCTATTGGTCTATTTAATTCTAGGCCCATTAACAAAGAAGCATACGCCCTTGGGCTTACTTCCGGACATGAAGAGTGGAGCAATATATCAGTAGCAAGACTATATCATTATGGACAGTTTATTTATTATTATTATTTTTTTAAAAAAGAAAAATAGGTTGGAGGAATTTTTTCAAATTGAGTTTATTGAATGACATTTACCTTAAAGCACCCGATTCTCATCTGCTCTATAAATCATATAAAACTAAATGTGAGAACCATATATTTTAAAAACATATGCCAATTTAAATTGCATTTTTAAAATGATTAAGAGAACATGGAATTCTCAAATGCATTTTTTAAATTGCATATGAAAATTATATGCTTTAAGAGCATATATCAATTTAATAGACTAAATTAGATGAATTTTCTCCGACCCAATTTAAAAAAAAACTTTTATCATTTGAATAATGCATCCTGTGATCGGCTAACCACTATGGGCCTATAGCTTAGAAGGACAGGCCATGTAGATCAAATGACCCATTGGTTGCGTACTTGGACCTAATTGATGTCTATAAACATACCCAACTGTTATTGCCTGATTACCTACCGGTTCGATTGGCCTCCGGGCTCTAGGTTTAGTGGTCAAGGACCGGGTCCCAAGGCCTTTGACCCAATTTGGTTCAGACTCAAAGGCTAAATAATGGGTTGGTTTGGGTTTAACTTCGGTCCGAATAAGACTTGTTGGAATTGCAACACGTGTCTTATAATACGACACAATTGTGTCATAATCCCAACATGTCCGGTTCAAATTGTTGAATCCATAACAATCAATGTTAAAAGGAATATGACACTCGACCCCCCCCCTCCGCTAAAAAAATAAATAAAAAAAAAGCCCAAAATTAAAAAAATGGAACTACAAACGTACCCAATACATCTCATTTCTCACAGTACCTAACTACCTATTAAGAGTGATTTGGTGTTGAATGTAGGGTTTTTAAATCTGTTATTGCCTTTCTATTATGGTAAAAAGTGGTTTTCATGTTAGAAATGTTAGATTATTATTATTATTATTATTATTATTTTATTTTTTGAAGTAGAAATGTTAGATTATAATTTGTAATGAACTTGACAATACATATCAACTTGATTTTTTTTTTTTTAATGAAAGAATACATATAGTAATCTTCCACAAGTAACTCATATATATAAGAGGTCAGGGGGTTTTAATAATATAAAGGGGGTAATGTATGAGAGACCTTTGGAGTTAACAGAATTTTTTGTAACTTAACCTATTAAATTGAAATATGTTTAAAATATATGTAATTTCCATGTGCATTTTTAATACAGCAACATAATCAGATATTGGGGTTTGCCATTCTCCTACTCAGCCTCCTTTTTGGGGATATATAAATTTGAAAATGGGCCAATTTATGGCCATCTTAATCTGAAAATTGAAAATCATGGGTCATCTAACTCTCACGTGAACTATGCATTTGAGATCTGGATCCGAATCTACATAAATTTGCTATTTAAATTGTTAGCAATTCAAACATTAAATATGAAAAAGCTCATATAAGCTCACTTGCCCAAGTAAAAGAGTGAATTGCTAAAGACCTATTCGAATAGGTAAATTTTATAAGAACTCTCTTATATTTATTATCAAAATTACTAACAATCTATACAGTTGTCATTTCTCGGGTCTCACTAGCCATATTGGTGCCTGCAAAAGGGCCACAATTACTGTTCCTTAAATGCATGTGAAGGACCAAAAAAGGAAAAAAATAATGAAGCATGTGAGCAAAAGACGAATCATCTAAACTTCCACATCCAATGCTTAGGGTGCGTTTGGGTAAGTGATTTCGTAGATAATAAGTGCGATTTTAAACCAAATCGTAAAAACTGAATTGTTTGGGAACTGCGATTTTAAAAAATTGCGATTTGAAATCGCAGAAAATCTGCGATTTCAAATTGCAGGTAAGGAGGTGCTTTTTTGAAAACGCAGAATTTTAAAACGCTAAACTGCGATTTTAAATGCCAAACTGCAATTTTGCCAAACGCTAAACTGCGTTTTCAAAAATCACGTTTTCAAATCGCACTTTTTTAAATCGCTATTTTTGAAATCGCTTTTTTTGAAATCGCAATCCCAAACAGGCCCTTAATTTGATGCCTGAAAATGAAAAGGCTGACTTGTTGAATTGCACTCGTGGCCTTAAAAAAAAAAATCACAATTAAGTTGACCAGCTTAAAAAAATGTAAAATATGTAAGCCAAAAATTGCTCATTTTGACATTTGTCCGAGGTTGCTTTGTGATTCCATGAACATTTTGGTGTTTATGTCCAACTTGTAATGCAATTTACCTAAAATCCACTCTTTTTGAACTTTTTAGTATCAAATTGATGCTATTTCTTGAGGATAGGATCTCCGGTAATCACTTGGAGCAAGTAATTAAGTGAGAATTTTGATAAGGTTTATTTGTCTTAACAAGTTTCAAGTTGTTCGAACACTTATTCGGATAAGTGAATTTTTATTGAACCTTTATTTCTTGTAGGTCTAAACTCAGATAAATAAATCCTATTAAAACCCTTTCATATACATGGTATGACCAAATTGCAACAATTCCGATCCATTTTTTAAGGCCTAAACCAATTATTGTGTATCCAAGGCCGCCTTATAATTCCTTATGCACATTTTGAATGTTTTATGTGCAGCATGTAATGCAGTTTACCTAATATCTATTGTTTTTAACGTTTTGGAATCAAATTGGTGTTATAATTGAGGGACCATATCCTCTCCAAATTCATTTGGAGAGAATCCTGATGCATCATTGAGGCAAATGCCATTGTCAGTCGTCCGATCGAATCATAAGGTGGCATTGAATGCATAAATTTATAACAACAATGTCAATGGTAGCACCAATTTGACTCCAAGAAGTTAAAAATAGTGGTAAATTGCGTTGTAAATTGGACATAAACACCAACATGTGCATATCGAATCATAAGGCGGCCTTGGATGCACTTAAAAAAAAAGAAAAAAAAAAAAGGAAGCTGGTACAAGTTTTTATATATAATCAGCGGACAACCGGAAATTAATTTGTAATATATATGTTTGCATTTCTTTTATTGGTTAACGTGCAAGTGGTGTTTTCTTTTGACTTTTAGAAAAAAAAAAAAAGAAAAAAAAAAGGTTCTTCACTTTTGACTTCCCTTGCCAAGAAGAAAATGAAAAACAAAAATTGGAAAATGAAGGGAACAAATACAATTACATGTGTCTAGCAAGTGGCCGGCCGGATGGCTTATGGAATTAATTCATTTTTCTCAAGTGATCGAATACCGATCATCTCCATAACAAGAGCCATTTACACTTTAATTAGTCTTTTCCATACTATTAAGAGACATCAATTTGTTCCCCTCTCCGAAGAATTTTTTTTCTTTTTTTGCAAACAGCAAATTTGGTTAACAAATTGCAGCCAATCCCTAAATCTAGAGCAGCAACTTGACATCTTTGCCCAATAGACTGATGTGAGAGGTGTGCGAAAACTGAAGCCATGAGAGCCAGATAGTTTTATTCAGTGAAAATAACATAAGCTCAGAAAAACAAAAAAGAAGTGAAAAGGCTGTTGTTTTTCTTGACGATGTATATTTCTTTACAAAGACAGAGGGGCAGACCACTTCACAAGATCCTGCAGGCCGAAAGGCCTAATTTGAGGCCAAGTTTTTGGGTCTGAGGCCACCACACGGCACAAGATTGACAAGAAACCTCCTGGCCACTGTGCAGCCTATCAACTCCTAATATATATTTACATTAATATATAAATAAGATGTTGCTCAAAAACCTTCAGATAGGCAAACTCTAGCACTACTTAATTAAATCGGCCCTTGCAGGAAAACCAATTCCTTTTTTTTGGGTATTTTTATTATTACTTTGAAAATTTCCTGTTTCTTTTCAAACCCCTGCAGCTTGGTGATTGAAGGACGAAAAATGTTGTGGGTTTGGAGAGGGAGAGAAGCTTGGATAGCAGGCTTTGCGGAGCTGATTGTACTTTTCGATGTCGAAGCTGTGCAATTTCATGAGCTTTTTTTGCTTGGCCTTGAATCGGCGCTGGAAGTAGCCTTCAAAAGAGGGCTCCGTGGAGGTCCTGAGGAAGAAGCTATAGCCGAGAGCGAAGTGGAGGGAGGTGACGAAGAAGCATATGGGCTCCATCACGTCCCAGCTCAGCTCCCAGAAGGTTAGCCTCATGAAGCCCACTGTTTGGACCATCATAAATCCCAGCCCACAGTACAGCTCCCTACGGACCAAGGCCTGGGCTTTTTTGTCGATTAGGGCCTTTTGGGTCTCCATTTGCTCCAGCTCTTTTATTCTCGGGTCGTTCAGATTCGCTATTGATTGACAAATTAGTTTCTCCATTGACTTCGCCACCTGTAATCATCAAACAAAATTAGTCCCTAATTGCTTGAACACATATGTTTTATAAACATGTTTAATGGGCTTAATCAGATGTCACTAACAATGGGTGCAAGGATTTTTTCCAACCCAATAAACGAAAAACTGTAACCGAATCAAGCGGACCTGGGAAGTGAAGAGGCCCTAATCAAACACCGAGTATGAAAAGGGTCAGCTTTGGACTAATTCTGAAATTTCGGAGTATTACATGCGTGACCTACCTACCAGACTAGATGAGAAAAAGCCTTGTACGTTTGCATGCACGCGTGGGCTGGACCGTAGGTCCGACCATCACGCGCCTTAGGGAGCGTGGATCACCGCTCGCATGCAAAAAAGAAGGTGGCCCTACAAGCATGGAGTGCGTATACCGATAGCCTCAGAAGGCGCGTGATGTAACCATTCTCGTACCGTAATACGGAACGGAGGATGTTAGAGATACTGGGATTGAATTTGAGGAATACGTATCTCTCCACTATTTTCAAGATAGGTTAAGATTGTGATTTTAAAAAATGCGATTTTATAAATAATTATTTTAAAAAATATGATTTAAAAATTTAATTAAATGTTTGACAAAATTAGAGTTTAGTCTTTAAAATTACAGTTTAATCTTTAAAATTTTACATTTTAAAAAAAACATCCCTCACTTGCGATTTAAAAATGCACATCATATATATATATATTTGTGGGTAAATATAATAATATATTAATATGTATATACTTTGGAGCGCAATGGCCGGAAAACGGGAAAAGTTCTGTACCTGCTCAGGCCGAAGAAACACTACGTTCCCCAAAACGATGACGTTTCCAGATTCGTCTAACATTTTGGCGAACTCAACACCCTGATCCTCATTTTCACAACCCTCGGCACAGATCCGTAAGAACTCGGAGTACGAAATCGAGCTCTGCGGAATCTCCCTCAGCTTCGCTCTCAGCTTCTCCATCTGAGCGAGCCTCAGGATCTTCCTCGCGTCGTTGACCGTCATTCCGTACACCGAATCGCCGGAGGAGTCCGGCTCTTTCGCCGGAGGACTCAGCCCATCGAGCCTGAGATGATCGCCGGTAATGTTCATTGCCCTGAGCCTCTCCCGGAGCTTGTCCCCGACCGGCATCGACAGGAACTCCGGGAACCTCGGAGCTGACTGGTTCAGGGCCCTCCGGTGAAGGAACTGCCGGAAAAATCCTTTTTCGGCCGAGTCCGGTGACGTGATGTACTCGCGGTGGAAGTTCGTTTTGGAAGTGTTTGGAGAAACCAGGGGTTGGAGCGAAGCGGAGGAGATCGGCGACGGTGACGTAACTCTGCCACCGTCAAATAGACGCTTCGCAAGAGTTTTCCGAAGCGCCATTGATGGAAGAGAGTTTCGTGGAGAGAGAGAAAGAGAATGGGGGTTCCAATATTTGAGCCTCAAATTAAGCATGAGCGCTTTGGGGTTGCGTTATTACTATATATAAGCGTCCAACGTAAGAGGAAGATGGAGAAGAATCTTTTTCTTTCTTTTTTTTAAAGCCAAGTACGAATCAAAGTTTAGAGACGGAGAGAGAGAACATGGTTCAAGAGGAGTGAAAATGGTAATTTGGACGGTTCTGATATGCGTGATTGGGTGATTGTTGTCACACGACGGTAATTTTAGGAAATAAATGACGCCATTAAAAATATCAAAGGAGATTCTTTTAGGACAACAGGGTGGAAGTAAATAATGGTTTTAAATTAACGTCGTAGGAATTAGGACACGACGAGAGATTCTCTTCTTCAAACGGAAAATTCAGAAGCGACTCTCTTACCAAAGTAAAAAACACACGAAAACTCAAGCAGATTCTCCGAACCATACAAATAAATAAGAAAAAACTTCACCTTAACTATTAATTACATAGGTGATACTCGTTACCCTTGCGATGCGTGACTTGACAATCATAGATTTATTATTAGTTATTATTAATTTTTTCATTAAACGTGAGTAATCTGATTAAGGGTTGTAATTGACGATAAGTATTATCGCGGGAACGCCGACCAGGGGAGATGGAAGAGTGAATTGAGGTAGTAAGAGTACTTTGAATTTTGTTTAAAAAAATATAAAACTTATTACTGAAGACAGAAAAAACGTTTGGTTTCTGTTTGTTTACTGTTTTTTTATACGGGAATAGAATGGTGGTCCGTGTAGAATATTGTTTTTGAGTGTGGTGGCTGACGACCACCCATATCAGTAAGCAACCGTGTTTACATAACCAGGAGTGAAATTTTTCTGTATTATGATAGGTCAGAGTAAACTACTCCCTCCTCAAAAAGAAACCCTTACAGCATGCGTGTATCTTTGTTACAGGTCGTGGTTGTCGGCACCATCTGATGAGGTGCTTTCCGAAACCCTATTTCAATCCACACTTATCTGGATAAGTTGTTTACTTTTTTGTGATATTATGATTATTTATTTTTTATCTTAACAGAGTATGGTTAACCTATAATAAATTGGTACTCCTGATCGTGATCAAGATAGGATATATAACACAATCAGTTGGCGGTTGTAGGTTATTGGGCCTAACTAAAAATGCAGCTATGGGGGTTGTTCCGTTATTCAATTTTTTAAACCCCAGCAACCGGGTCTGGCAGCCGTTGAGACAATCAATCGGGAGTTTGTTCAATAGAGATACTGGAAACCAGCCCCGGGGCGTCCCGTTTCATATATATTTTTTGTGTTCAGAAGATAGTTTTATAGTTGTTCATAAGTTATCTCACAAAGAATAACAATATATATAGTATAGTTTTTGATGATCAGTTTCGCACTTAGACAGCAAATTGGTATGTAGTTTATAAAGATATTTTTAAATTAAACATTAGACAGTGATGGGAGATTTATAAAGACCTGTTAATAGGATATCATGTATTTATTATATGGAGCGCAAGATGTATCGATTGAATTTACTGTTTTTTTTTGTTTTTAAGCTTTGTTTCTTTATGCATTATAATACGTTTCTCTATCGTCTTCTCACTGTTCTCACAATCAATCGCTGACCAAGCATCCGCCATGACTTCCCTCAGATACATACAAAAATAGCTAGCATTAGAAGGGATAGCTACACAGACTCCCTTGCGCGCGCAGAATGAACAGGTGTTGAGAGAAATAGAAGAAAAAAGAAATAATAAAAAAATAAAATAAATAAAAAAGTGACCTCTATTATTAATAAGAAAATCGATGTAGATAGTCCGAGAAATTGATACCATATATTTTAACTATATGAAGAAAGTTAGTGAGTCAAGCGCCAAAGCCTCCGCCCTAATTCACAATCTTCTGATATTATCCGGATTACCACGGTTAACCATCTGTTTATATTATATTATAAATAATATATATAGTCCCAAATCGGACCTTAATAAGACATTTAAATATCTGTGAAAAAAATGACCAGATATATAATATTTAACGCAGGAAAAGGCTTTAACAGGGTGCCGCGGGGGTGTTTGACAAAGGGTTTGGGATGTGGTTTGGGGATTGTTGAACTTTTGATGTGGATAATAAGTAGGGGAATGCCCCTTGTAAAAGATTTTTGTAAATATATATATATTATATATATAGGGTTGAATAGACAGAAGGTTGATACACGGTTATATAGCTGGTATTTTTAATGGTCTTGAGAGGCTCGATGTAGATTCATATTGGGATATTTTGAATCAGGTGAAATTTAAAAAAAATATTTGATACTGATACGTAAAAAGTGAAATATATAGATTAAGTATAAGTTTGTATATATTAATATATATATTCCTTTTTTTAACAAAAAAAGTTGGCAAGAGGGAAGTAAGAAATGGATTCTGTAATGGAGATGATTTAAAAAATAGATTGCTGCAGTCACAGTTAGAGGATGTTCATAATTACGTTATAATTTAATTTTAGAAATAAATATGTTCATGAGAACCACTATTGATAACAGTTTGTAAACTCACAATGCCAGCATTTCCTCATAGATGTATATACACATTCCTTATATATTATTTTGTAAGAAAACATTATCCCTAGTATGAAAATAATGGGCACTCACCGTTTTGGCCGAAGAGGTGATACATATATCGCGCGAGTTTTAATCGAACGTTACATAGAGCTAATAATCACTTGACAGTCCGTATTAATATTAGTATCCATAATATACATTATATATTTTCAACTTTTCTTTAGCTGTTGTATAAGACAATATAAAGAAGACCACTTAAATAATTTCTCCTATTTAAATAACATGAAGATAGAGCCTATAGACTAATCGACGCTCATATACTTCAAGTTTCTTTTATAATATTTCCTAGGACGGAAAATAAATGCAGATTTCCTCCGTGATTACGAACTTTCTTAAAATTAAGCCAAAAACCGAAAACAACATAAGTACAAGAAAACCTATTAGAATTACTTGTGATAGTGTTAATATCTTAGTTCAACCAAACCTTTTTAATACACTAATAGCCTAATTCGGTCCCACTTTCATTTTCATAGTATATTAACTTTTCTAAAATCCCCACTTCACATAAAAAGTCCCACCTTGATATCACTTGTTCTAATCCGATCAGTATATGAGAGTGAGTATGAACATATGGGATTTTATAGTCTAACCATGCTGAAATTTAGTTGTGTATAAATCTATAACCGTTAATTATACGGCCGCCCCGCGTTGTCCCGTCCCTAATCTTCTCTTGGTAAGCCGCCCACCGTAACACACTGAGAGTACGACTCGGGGGGACATGACTAAGATCCTCTAAAGCTATTTACCGGCGATTTATCTCTGTTCTTCTTATCCGCGCTCCCCATCGTTCTCCGGCTTTTAGCAAGCAAACAACTTAATAGGTACTAACATCAAAGACTACAATACTAATATAGAACTTATTTGTAGATGCTAGGTTAGTATCCTAAATTCTAATGCATTAGTATTTTATATTTTAAAAAATATCCGTTTGCCTATGAAATGAAATCCTTTTTTTGTTTTTTTTTTTTAAACTTATATAAAAAGTAATATAATATTTCCGAATGACCTGGAGGACTCAAACTGCAACGTATTAGCGTTGGTATGTCTGATAATGATTTTGAAAAAGTTTATGGTTTTGGTTTTAAAAAGGTATTTTGATATATATATATATACAGGTGAGAAGTGTTTTATTTTAACGGAGTTCTTATTTGAAAAGTAATTTGTGTTTTAAATTTTTTATTAATGATATTCTTTTTTTTTTTGAAAAAAGGTGTGGTTTGAAAAATTATTCTAATGTGACATAAATATAAAAATTGTTTTCATATTTTATATTTTGAATTTATTAATATTTTCGTTTTGAGAAAAAAAATAAAAAAAAAAAACAATTAAGATTTTAACAATCATAGTGGCTCTTTGCAATATTTAATATCGCAGTAATTTTTTGGGGCCAGGCATTTTTAATGGTCGCCGCTTCTCACCTGTGCTGCATGTTAGCCTCGTCCTCAGTCCTTGCCCCTCATATGCTTTGCCAATTCCGCCAATTACTGCGCCAAGCTTCCAATGAGTTTGGTATGACAGTTGAACACGTGTCAAAGTAACGAGATTACTAGTATTTTTAAGGAGAGAACAACGTAGTAAAAAAGTTTGTCGAGTGAGTGGAGCCAGTGACATAGGATAGTTTCGATGCTTAATCAAAAGAAATAATCTTAGCAAAATAAAATTTTTCATAATCATCTGCTACGTGTTATGTTTTTATTGGAGATTTTTTTGCTGCAAATATCCTCCACACCCTCAACGCGACCACAACTCCTATCATGTGTATTGCCTCGTGTTGAGGATCGTGTGAACAGTTCTTGACGGGACTTAATAGTTGTTCTTGTGTTTGCTAGTTGATGGGCCGGATATCGGGTCTACAGGCCCAATAAATTTCAAGCTATTTTAATTTTAAAAGCGATGTCACCCTCACGTCGATCTAATTAAACTCTACAATTCATATGTCGGTTGAGTAAAGAATTCTTAGACTCATTATCTAATAGATACAGTTCAATAGAATAATAATAGAAGTCATCCTTTATGTTTATCTTATATCTCCTAAAAATGACATGACTTTTAAAATTACTATTAAATCAAAAATTTTGATCATAAATTTAATGATGATTTTAAAAGTCACATCACTTTTAATTAACATTAAATAAATATAAAAGACGACATATATAATTAATTACTCAGTTCAATATAACTCTTCATACTCTACTTGAATCTTCACCAATTTCGAATGACATTAAAAGCCAAAACCCTATAATAAATGTTCACTTGGTAGGTAACTAAATGCATTATTGATGAATTCGTTTTTAATATATTCATGCATTACTTTAATCGGTATATTGGTGCAGTACTTTAATTGGTTTTTCATCTACCTTCACCTACCCCAATTTGATTTTTTTTTTTTTAAATATATAAAGATTTTAAAGGCCATCAATAGTTTAAAAATATTGACCATTTTCGATTTGAAAAAGCCAAAAGCATCTTACCAAATTATATAGCTGTTTGATTTTTGATAACCAGAAGTGACATGTTGTCTTTGTTTATTTTATTTATTAGCTTGTGGTGGGCAGATGGCGAATATAATTAAAAGAAAAAAAAATTCTCTCTATTTTAAATAAAAATAAATTAAATTAAATTTTACATATTAAATGGTATATATATTGTTACATTATTTAAAAGTTTTAAACAATTTGGTACTAAGTATACGGTTAGATACAACTAAATTTAATTTAGACTATAAAATCCTATTTCACTCATTCATATACTGATAGAAAATGTATAAGGGGGACTTTTTATGTGAGTGATTTAGAAAAGTTAATAATGAAAATGAAAGTGGGACGAATTGGTTAGTTTTAAAAAGGTTTTTGAATAAATTATTAAACTATCACAGTAATCATAGGCTTTTTTTTTGCTTAATTAAGAAAGTTGATACGGAGGAATGCATTTCCAGGAATTAAAAATGATAAATACCAGTTATTAAAGGATTATTTAAGTGTCTCTTTATAAGTAAAAAAGTAATAAATATTGTGCATATTATGTAATGATTTGCCAAATATTAAAATCCCTCACCCGGCCAAAAGGTTGCCATATCAACTAGGCATATAGGGGCGGATAGCCTCCGATGCCCCTAAGTCAGCTATTTCTTGAGAGAAAGACTAGGAGTAATTTTTCTGTATTATGATTGTACGTACCTCTTGCCCGAAACCCATCCCCCTCCGTATTATAGTGGGCAGTCATCCCGAGGCCCATTAATGAAGCCCTCTCGGTGGGCCCCTGGACTTTCCTTTAGGGTTGTTACATGGCCCCATGCGGGCATTAAATGTGTTCCACGTGGCCATACAGCGTGAGGAGAAATTTTGAAATAATATGATTGTAATTTGAGTATTATTCCATTGTAGGGTAAAACGAACTATACAATGGTAAGTCCTGTAGACAGGGGTTGGGAGTGAAGGGGGGAGGTAGGGATGGACAAAGGATTTTGTTTAATTTTTTTTTAGGGAGGTGATTTTATTTAGGTTGGAGTGGCATCCATTAGTTGTGTGACTCCAGTTCACTCCTCCTCACTGCGTTATTGTCACATACCAGCGCCTAGGTCTTTTTTTTCTTTAGTGGGTTTTTTTGGCTTTGTAGCAGTCATTTGCAGAATTGCATTCGAGAGTTATAGGCGTCAAAGAAGCGGGGGGCAGGGGGGTAGGAAGGATGGAATCGAGAGAGCCGCGTAGGCGATCATAGTATTATGAAGTGGTTTTTATCTTTGAATGGCTCGCCGGCTGATATATGAGCCCTTGAATGAGGTTGAATGTCCCTTGTTCTTTCATACAGAAAGATCAAGTAGTAGAACTTTCTTGTTTCGAGTGGGCAGCTGTGAAGGGACCTAGGAACTTGTCTTTGTCTTGATGTTTGTTTCCTTTGTGTTGACTTATTGGTGTATGCAGTTGAACCCGGGGTGTGTTTCTTGGTCAGTTGGCTTTTTTTATTCTCTGCATCATACTTGGACCGGCCCTAGATGTGTTCGGGGTCTCGAGTGGAGTTCCGCTCTCTATGTGTGCCACCAGCATCCGGAACCTCATGTCTAAGGTCAATCTGAGAGTATTAGAGTTGGAGGAAAGTGGACTTTGGGCGTGAGACCTGCATGAGCCCCGCTGCAAGTGAGACTGAGATCAAGGGGTGGGTGGACTCCATTCTGGTTGTTTCAGTCCCATATCTCTCAACCAACAAGACTTAATTCAGAAAAGTCTATTTATTAATTTTATGATGTATGTTGTATTGGAGATATCAATTAGGATTTAAATTATTACTTTTCTCTTTTCTTGTAAAGTTTTTAATCAGATTTTATTTTTAGTTACTTCAGATTTATTTTATTGCATGTTTATCATAGATGATACTAATTTATATTTTGGTGTGGCTTATACGTTAAGATTTATTGATTTGTCTTACTCCTCTCGTCCTGTATTCATTCCTACTGCCATCTATGGAGATATTTAATGAATTTTTTATACTTATTGTTGGCTCTTAAGGATTTGTATGTCATCATTAAAAGATAAAAAGGTTAGAAATAGATTAGTTAAAAAAACTTAGATTAATCGTAGTCTTAGTTAGAATTCGGGATATTATTATGATGTGACTTATATAATATATAGAAAAAAAGAATGTGCTGTATTTGTGTAATAAAGATTTGAATCAATGTTTTAGTGTGTTTTTTTTTTTTTTTTTTTTTTTATATATGGGGGAGTGGCCAAATTGGTAGGTGGCGATATAATACCACCGCTCTCTCTCTCTCGCCTCCTCCCAAGGTTTTGTTTACTCTGTGGTGGTGTTCTATGTTTCGACCACCTTCCTGAAATCCTGTCTTTTCTGTCTGTGTTCATACTTGGTCTTGTTTGGCCACCTCTTGACAAAGGTACAAAAATAAAATAACACTATATGATTATGTTAGATAATTGAACTATTGGAGGTACTTTATATCACCTTTACAAAATGCCAGTTTATTTGTTAGGGTGGCTGAATACCACCCTAGGTTAAACGGGGTTGTCATCGTCACCCCGCCAAAGGTTTTTTATTAAGAAAGGTTGGTTTTTGTTCGACCCATTCCTCTTCCGTTCGGGTTATACCGGATCATGGTGGTAGAGCCCTGAGGTATGAATTGATTTAAGGACACCATCTTCTTTTTTTGTGGTCGATCAGTTATTTTTTGTGGTTTTATGGTGATATATTTGATTTAGTGATTTTTTTTATTTTGTTGGGTATATATATATGAGGTGGACAGTAACGTCGCGTGGAGTTAATATTTTTGAAGCGTGTAACAATTATGTGAATTTTGATACATTGTGGTATATTCGCGTTATATTTGATTATTTTTTAGACTAGTGGAGATAATGTATCAAGTGTATAGGGTCTTTGTCTTGGGGTTCTATTGATGTTTATGTAGTTTTTGATTTTTGTATCTATAATTATTAATAATATTTAATATTGTTAATTTTATGTATAACTAAAAATTAAATTCTGTAAATCGTGAAGGTAGGATTGATGTAGTTAATGTGAATTATTATATAATACCTCAAATTTTATTATTAATAATATGAAATATGAATTGATACCAATGTAAACAGCTTTATTGAAAAACCAAAGCCGGTCTAGTCTCGCCTCCGACCCCTAATCATTCATGCTGTGCTTGCTCGCCTATGTATATCTTTTTTATAGAAATATAGAAATATAATTAATAATAAATATAACTAATTTTTTTTAAAAAAAAAAAATTAAAACGAATAAATAGGGCTTTACAACAAGGTGTACGCCGCTTTTAATTGGGGCCTAGGGTTTGAGAGGGTTTGTTTGGCAACCTGTTGGACGGTGTGATGGGATTTTTTATGTTTAGTTTTGAGCATCCAGTTGTGGTGTTGTTACATGTCGTAATGTTGGCGACAGTATCCCTGATTATTGCTTTCTGTGGGTGAATGGCTTTGAGTGAAGGAGACACATTTATTGTGAAGATTGTGGATCTTTGTGTAGAGGTGTCATAACTTTTGGGGTATTTATCATCTTTTAATTTCCGTGGAAATGCATTCCGTCCGGTATCAACTTTTCTTAATTTAAGCCAAAAAGAGGAGAATGCTCCTTATGGTTTACTGGCTGATCAGTTAATAATTTATTCATGAAGAGATCTCATGTTTTTATATATATATCTATAACAACCACTCGTGTCGGTATTTTCACTTTTGTCATTAATGCTTTAACTGTGTCCTTAAATGTCTCTCATCTTAATATATCAAGTCCCCTCGCTCTCTTTTTATATACTTTCTCTTATCCGCTTACGGCTTAATTATGTTCATTGAGTGTTGTTAAATAGAGATGGGAATTCTTCTTCTGTTACGCTTTGATTATAATTTGAATGATTAGTGGTAGGTACTATATCTTCGTTGTTTCAATTGTACTCTAGTAACCAGAATTGTTTCTCAAACTTTATTACAATTTAGTATTTGCTGGTAAACTGGTAAATGATATGATATGGAATATTATCTTGTTCATTTTTTTTTTTATTTTATATTGTTGTATAATATATATTTAGATATTTAATTTTATTATATATATTTGATTATTTAAAAATAGTTTGGAATTTTATTTTTTCTTTTTAAATTATATTCGCCCATCTTGGGCCCACCACAAGCTAATAAATAAAATAACAAAGACAACATGTCACTTCTGGTTATCAAAATCAAACAGCTATATAATTTGCGCTAAGATGCTTTTTTGGCTTTTTCAAATCGAAAATGGGTCAATATTTTTTAAACTATGGATGGCCTTTAAAATCTTATATTTTTTATAAAATAATAATTTATTATATATAATGTCAATATGGTGTTAGGTATTGAATAAGTAGATGTATTATTCATAAACTAACATAAGTCTACCAATATAATGTAATGTTTTTTTTTTTTATATTTCCGGGGAAAATTTTTTTTTTAAAAAATTAAATCTTCTTTTCTTCTTT
>FXXK01000782.1:105373-117782 GCA_900184695.1 Betula pendula | reverse complement strand
CGCCGGCAACCCCGGCAAGCTCTTGTGTCTAACACTTTCTCTGTTCTCAGGTGACCTGCGCAGCCGGAGTTGGAAACTGTCTCAACAAGTCTAAAAGAAAATTTTCAAAATTAGGGGCCTGACCCTCTTGTTAATTCTGTGTATGCGAAAGAAGCTGCTTATGCTAAAACAAGTTGCAATTTTTTTTTTTCCTCCCCAATATTGTTCTCCATAATTCATGACTTTTTGAATAAGTCTAAAAGAAAATTTCAACATTCCTGACCCTCTTGTTAATTCCGTGTATGCGAAAGAAGCTGCATATGCTAAAACAAGTTGCAATTTTTTTTTTTCCTCCCCAATAATGTTCTCCATAATTCATGACTTTTTGAATAAGTCTAAAAGAAAATTTCAACATTCCTAACCCTCTTGTTAATTCCGTGTATGCGAAAGAAGCTGCATATGCTAAAACAATTTGCCAAAAAAATGTGAAAATAAACTTGAAAATGAGAGATGAAGCCATAAATTTTATTTCCTTTGTTATTGGTACTGGTCAAAATATATATCTCTAATTTGATACTTGGCACCTGGATGGAGTTCTTTATGAGAAGTATGGACATCGGGTCATATATAATACCCATTGTAAGCTAGAGGCTCAATTAGACTCTGTCGTCAATGATGGTCATTAGAATTGGAAGTTTAGTCGTTCTGATCAGCTTGTTAATATTTAAAGCAAATTGAGTTTGGTTCCTCTTGGTGAGAAGGATATTTCGCAATGGCCAGTTTCAAAAAATGGTATGTATTATTGTTCAGATACTTGGGATGACATTCGTATTAAGCATCCAATTGTGGATTGGTAGCCTTTGGTTTGATTTCAATTTTCTATTCCTAAGCAAGCTTTTGTTGCTTGGTTGGCAATGAGGGATGCACTTTCGACTGGGAGAAAGCTTTTGTGCTGGGATTTTCTAGGAGATATGAAACGTATTTTTTGCAAATTTGAGATTAAAGACAAAAATTATTTATTTTTCTCTTGCGGATTTAGTAGTAGAATTTGGAAACATGTTGTGGAACTATGTGGAGTTTTGCATCCACCTACGTATTAGGATGATGTGGTATCTTAAAGACTGAAGGAGTGGGGGGAGGGGGGTAAGACTATGAAAATTTATATCTACATGTTAGTGTTTGGTTCTTCCATTTATAATATATGGAGAACTAGAAATGCTTTAAGACATGGGAACAATCTTTGGTCTGAAGAGCAAATTTTAAAGCAGATTAAGTGGGAAATGAAGCTTCGGTTTATGTTCAAAGGCAAATTTAGAAAGATATATGAGAATGCTATTCTTTTTAATGCTTGGAGTATTGATAGGATTTTGATTTAATTTGTAGAAGGTTTCATACTGAATATATGGATATAGATCAGGTTGTATAGGAGTTTTGAAACTTTGGTGTTTTGCTAAAATTTTGTTTTGTAAAGAGGTTTGTTAAAGTTTAATCATTCATCCAAATTTTTTTTTTCTCCCCAATATTTAATTTTGAAGGAGATAACTTTTTGTTATGGATGGGCAACACTTCCTTTTTCTCATAACCATCAAAACAAAAATCTTGGAAAGAAAAAGAGGAGGAAAGAATAGATACAAGACTGTAAGAAAGAAAAACATAAAATGGTCAAGGCAAGTGAAATGTTTATGGCCACCTTGGCCGTGACGGTGGTCATGTTGGGGAGAGTGCACTAAGATAGATTGGGTAGGCATAGTATTCTTCCATAAACAACTAGTAAAGCAGTAGTAAGTATATTCTAGCAACACAAGCTTCGTGGACATCCTTATTCTCTTTCCAACTCATGCACTTACGTGATCGTTTATTCTTTCCATTAATTCCCTTTACATATCGATTCGCATTAATTTCTTTACGGATTACAAACACATGGAAATTTCTTTCTTACTTTCCCCCCCGACTAAACTTTGAGATTTCGTGACGGAATTTCTTTTGTTCATGAACCTATCCAATAACCATCCTAGCTATAGCTCGCATGAGTATCCGAAGATATGGAATTATTTTTTTAAATTTTTTTTTTTTAAGGTTCTGTTTATTTCAACGTAAAATATTTTTAAAAAAATTATTCTTTAAAAAATATTTTTCGGCGTTTGGCACTTACGAAAAATTACAAATTTTTTTTAATATTTTCTTTTAGTTATGTTAACTGATAATCAATTTTTATTCAAAACATAAAAATATTAATATGATTTTTTTTTTAAAAAAAACAATTAACCTAAAAATTTGAGTTCTGGAAGAGTTTCGACAGGGTCCCGACGGAGTTCTGACGGTAATTTGTATGAGTTATGGTGGTTTAAGAATGAGAAACATAAATTTGAAAAATGATTTACGATTTTAAAAAATATAAACTATTTTACAGAAATTAAAGAAACTTTTTCAATCAAACCAAAAATGTATTCCGTTGACTATTAAACACCAAACACCGAAAAACTTAAAATATTTTTCAAAAATTATTTTACATCAAAACAAACAAACCCTAAAACTTCTTTCCGCCTCTGCTTTATTTTGTATCTCATGAAGTGCAATCCCCGACAATTAAAAAGAAAATGAGGTGCAAACAAAAGAATGTTGACATTTGGGAGTAGAATATATATATATAGCATATGAGAAATGCATCAGTACTAAAACAAGATACTTTCCAGCGTTTTAAATAAATTTATATACATTAGTACGTGTGAAAATCTCTCCAAATCTTATAAAGTTCCTCGCCAGCCTAGAAAACAAAAGTAGAGAGAAAAAAAGAAAAGAAAAAAAGAATTTAATAGATCACGATTATACAAAGAAAAAGGGCCCAAGGTTACTCCATTAATATGCTTTTACTATCATCTTTTGTCATCAAACCTCTGTAGAAGCTTGCACACTAACATAACAAAGATAATTAGTACTCATCCTTCTTACCAAAAATTAGCAAACCGCATGCATGGATGTTGGCCAATAATGGATTTTACATTCCAAAATCAAGTGGACCAGAGATTAATTCCTTGCCCTTAGAAAAAGGTGAGAACTTTCATCAAGCAAGCATCAGAAGAAAAAGAAAAAAGAAAAAAAAATTAAAAGAATGTATAAAATAATGAGAAGAATTCACGCGAGAATCCTTGTTAGTTCACTGAATAAGAATTAAAGAAATTCCAACAAATTGGGGGGAGAATCACTAGGCTGTTGGATGCCATTGAGAAATTCTCAGGTGGCCCTAGTGGAAGTCTACTACCCCCATCTTCTCACGTGCGTTACGTGTGCTCGACTTTCTTTAGTCAACTTCCTACAATGGTGGGATCCCCATTCCCCAATAAAATACCCAAAAAATTTGAATCCAGTGTAATACCTAGGAATTTTATTGGGCCTCTAATCTCTTATAATTTTTTTGGCTCATTCATTTAAAATGAACAGTTCAAATCATGACAATAATATTTTAAAAAAAAAAAAGAAAACGGTCACTTGTGTGTTGAACTCAAATAGGTAGTTCTGACACTCAATAATAATCCAAATTACTCTTCTATACTTGTAGTCACGATTTATACTGTTTATTTTAAATAAACGACAAAAAAAAAAAATGTACTTAAGTATCGCATCGAATACAAATGGATAACGAATACGATTTGTACACGTATCAGGTAGGCAGCATCAGATCGGCTGTGTTTGTGTCCTACAATTGTAACAGGTAGAATCCTAGTGATGGGAGTTATTGGGGAGAAATCAGCGTGCAAACTCAGGCAGCATTACGATAGATAGATAGATAGGTTCCCAAAGTTAGGGGTCTTTGTGAGTGGGAATCTGCCATGGCCTCCTCTTTCCGACAGTACTATATAATGAGGATTGATGAGCTCATGATATAATCATGGAAGATGATTTCTGCTGGTAAAGTTTTTTGAGTTTTCTATATATCGATCCAGGGGTATGATTAATCTTGCTTTCTTAGATGTTTCTACGTAAGCCCACTTAAAATGTTTTTTTTTTTTTTTTTTTGTGGGCTATAATAATAGAAAGCCATGGAGGCTTCCCATTTCGGTGACAACAAGAAGCTTTTTTCCGACGAGGTCCACTTAGGTAGCCACTAGACAATTGAAATATGAAATTTGGAGGATGACGTGCGTGATCGATACAAGTCGAAAGGTACGTAGGTTATTGATGAGCCACATATGAATGCACCAATCCCTTAATGCCAATATAATATATTGTCCAATGTCCAACACATCACGCACATATGGCTAACGTCTGAAAATGATTTCATCATGCCGGCTCGATATATTTTGAGTCATAAAATATTTTAAAATTTTTTTAATTAAGATTTAAATGATTTATTTTTAAAAAAATTATTAATCTTTCTTTTTGAAATGCTAAATTAATTATTAAATTTTTATATTCAAGTTTTTATAATATTCTTTTTTCAATTAATAATATGGCTAATCTATTTAATTTTTATTGTAACATTTTCTATTATGCTTTTCCTAGTTTGATAATTTTTCGTATATAAAATGTCTAAAATTCTCATCTTTAGGAAAATTTATATTTTTGTTTCTTATTGGACCCATTTCCACTAATAAATTTATGAATTTTACATCAATATTTTTTAAATATTTGAGCGGCTAAGCTTAATTAAAAAAAAAAAAACTTAGTTTCGTCTCTGATGCTACGTGCGTATATGAGAGTTTTTAAATTTTAAAAAATATATTGTAAAAGTGATAAAAATTTAAGGGGTTAAGTGCTTTTTTTTTTTTTTTTTTAAGTGTGTACCCAAAAATTAAACTTCCAGGAAGTGGGCCCCTCCGGCCCAAGAAAGCCCATTTCTAATAAGCCCCATGGGTCGACTAAACCTAGGGTTGACAATTCTTCTAGGTGTGTCGGGTCGACTTGTGGGTCAACATGCCCATCATCAAATTCCTCAATCTTGACACGACTCATTTAAATAGCAGATGACATGACACAATCCGCTAACCAATTTAATAAAAATGTTGTTTTGAGCTAACCCAACCCACATAACTCATTTAATAAAATGATCGTGTTGGGTTGACCCAAACACTACCAGTTTCGACCTGTATATAAATTTAAATGAAAAGAAAAGAAAGAAAGTGAATTTCAATTTATAATAATTTTACCCTTTTAGGGTTTTGTTTTTTAATTATTTAAAAAAAAAAACTAATTTATTTTATACGTGTTATGCAAATCACCTATAGGTTAAACAAGTTGACCCATTTATTAAACAAGTAAATTCGGGTCGACTTGAAATGATCCGAACCCGATTATACAAAACTCTAAAACACTAACTTTATGTTGGGTTCATGTCGGATTCACGGTTCATGTATAAAATTGCTAACTAAGC
Organism: Betula pendula; assembly: GCA_900184695.1. Taxonomy (NCBI): domain Eukaryota; kingdom Viridiplantae; phylum Streptophyta; class Magnoliopsida; order Fagales; family Betulaceae; genus Betula; species Betula pendula. The sequence goes on along the minus strand of FXXK01000782.1, from coordinate 112,435 downwards.
CAAATGGACGGGCCCACAAGCAATAGAGAGACATCATGTCCATAGTATGCGAACTACTGCCACCTGGACTTCAAAACCCTTTTATTTTTAGGGGCTAAGGGACGTTTACATAACGGAGTAGAGGTCACAAAATCAAATAATTTATCCTCTAAACCCCCCTTCTTAACCAATTAAGCGCGGGACAACACTAAATAAAGAGAACGGAGAGGCTCACTCACAATGTGCGCACCATTTTGACCATACAATTTTCTTCTAATTAAAATTTCTTTTAGCTTATTACCTTTTTGAACAAATACTAATTTAAGCATTTGAGTGACCCCCATTGTCTAACGAAATACTTTGTGCTTGATCATCCTTTTTCTTTGCAAGTTCTCTCGATTTAAGATTTAGTGTGCGATCAACTATTTTCGGTTAAAATAAGTGATTAACCAAAGGAAGGAGAGAGGCATTTGTTAAATGGCCCCCTGGCCAAATCAGTTGATCCCACCGATGTTATTTTAAAGCCATTATCTCCAACTATCAATTTATATATTAGGCATGCATATAGCGTTATGCTGAATATTCCTTGATTATTTACTTTAATTATTTTTCTTTTATAGCAGTTACTGTCTGGATTAGCTTACTCCATTTACGACCCTGTGGTGCTTTGGATTAATTTGGATTAAAGAAGTGACTGAAAATATAAAAAACATAAAGATAAAGAAAGAAAACAATCATGTATGTTAACATAACCATCTGAGTAAGACAATGTCAAAAAGTTTTCATCACTTTTTTTTAAAAAAAAATTTCTTCTCCAGAAAGAAAAAAAAAATTAAAAAATCCAGGATTTAATAGTGGAATGCCTGATCATTTTAATGAATATTAATTTTGTGCATTCTCATTAGTGCAAACTTTTGTATCACAATGCGGCAAAATAAGCCGCCTCCCGCTCATTTTCAAAAAGCATTTCATCATTTTACCTTTGTGCTTTTTTAAGAGTAAAGCTTGTGTTCTGTGTTTTACACGTTAGAAAAGCAAGAACTTGCTCTATAAGTGCAAAACAAATTAACCCTTAAATTTAACAAGGGGTTTTTTTAACTTTCCGCCACGTCCTAAAGCGATTAAACTCACTGGAACAAATAATTTTTTTATATATTTACACTGTTATGCGACCTAACCCAACCAATAGTTTTTATATATATACGCGGATGAAAAACTTTGTGGAACTTTAAAATCTTATTAATTAACGTAGTGGAGTCCTACTCTAATCAATTATTTCAAAATTGTTTACTAATTTTTAGGCCATATATATATATATGTTGTGGGGCCAGAAAGGAAGAGAGGCTTCCAAAATTTGCAGCATGCAAGCAATGCGATCCGAATCTGACGCACTAGGAGAGAAAATGAATGCAATAGCAAAGGTAAATTGACAGCGGTGGGGGAGCTAAGGGAACCCCACTCGGCACTAGGGTAGTGTTTATGTTATGGATAATGAAGCCTAATAAATTGCTTCTCATTAATTTAAATAGGAAGGCAGTTTTGTGTGCTTCCGTGCAGCAAAGTTTTAAGGTTTTGAATTTGATGCCTGAATCCGAATTCTTTTTTTAAATATTATTTTTTAAGAATCTTCTTGCAAATATGCTCTTAATTGGATGTGAATAGTGGCAAGTCGGTGGTTAATGGGGCTGCATATCTGCAAAGGTAGCCAAAGATTTGCCTTGTCTACGTCTACAGTAAACAAGTGCTCCTCTTTTTCAGGTCGAGGTGGATTGGCAAATTAATCATAGTAGAAAAAGACTCAAGTGAGGTCTATTAGCACATAAAACAAATAATATGATAAAATATGCATCCGAAAAAAGAATCAGGATTATTGCCAAGCATTTTTGCTAAAGCAAATCAAAGAATTTCAACAACAAAAACCCCGAAGGATTATTTTAGTAGAGCGGTGTCTTCTAATTTATGTTTATTAATGTTTTATAGAAAAAATACACAGGCTCTGTATGTATTTATAGTGGATAAGAATTCCCTATCATTTTAATAAAATTCTAAATTCTTAAATTATGTGAATTTAGGCCGTTCTTTGAATCGAATGGCTTAAAAAAAATGCTATCTATTAAAAATGAGATATATTCCTAATGAAATTGAGTATATTTTTATCAGGTGCTTGCACTTTATGTCGTAAAAAAGTTTTAAGCCATGAAAATCTATTTTTTAGTTTTCTTTTTTAAAAAAAGTGTATTGTCAAATGTGAATGAAAAATTTTTTGAGAGGAAAATTTGTTTTGACTGTGTTAATAACATGTCACATTTTTAATAAATAGTATTTTTTAAATTGTTCGATGCAAGAAACAACAACAATTCACATAATTTTAAAATTTATAATTGTTTAGAAATTATAAAAATTCCTGATCTATTTATAAGTTAGGTTAGAACCTGCGATTATAAAACATTTTCTTAATTATTTATCCCATCAAAAAATAAAAATCAATTTCTGATTTTATTTCCACAAATAATTCTTTAATCATTTGGAATAAATTATGCAAAGACCTTTAATTTAAGTCTAATTAAAGCGTAAATGGCATGTGGGGCCACATTTTAATAATTAAGAGATTCCTCACCAGGACGCCTATCCTTGGAGTTGGTTGACGTACGTTGTTCATCAAGTTGGGGAAGAAAAGCTACCATGATTCCTCTATCAAATCAGGGTATCCCTTGGAGCTAGAATTTCAACTACACCTAGTAGCACAATAATGATGCCGAAATTAGATTTGGGGGAATTATACTCTCTCTTGAGATTTGGATAAACATATATAACCTATAATTCTCTTTCACCCAAATTTTTGTAACCCTTTATTTGATAAATTTCCTCATCAAAGGAACTACATATTATGACTAACAAACCTTTTTTTTAAAAAAAAAAAAAATTAAAACTGGGACATTTTTTAAATTCAATTGATTAAACAGATATATGTTCTTAATTCATGAAATTCTCATATAAATTTTGAATAGAATTAACAAAGCACATGGCATCTGTCTTTAGAGCACATTATTCTCATAAAAATAAATGTAAAAATCACTTGTTATAAAAATAAATGTCAATTTAATAAACTAATTCTTTTTTTAAAAAAATAAAATAAAATTTGTCCATCATGTACAATTGGGTAGATGCTGCATAGACATGCGTCATGTGTGTGTTAATGGGGAGGCTGCAGCCCCCATTAAGGCTATGAATCTTATGCTTTAATTAAAAATGAAGCAGCCATACCATATTACATCAATAGATTCATATGAGGTAGATAACAACTAGAAACAGAATAGATTCATGTCTCATTATAATCATATGCTTGCCTCACAACACGTTGAACTGTTCCAAGGAGTGACATGAGATGAATGAATGAATCCTTTCCACCATCACACCTAGACCCACTTTACCAGTAGAGACAACAGTAATCGGAGGTACAGTACCCCCTCGCGGGTTCGACGGCCGATCGGTAGAGTACATGGTACCGTCCCACGCGTCGACTAATCACCAAAACACATTGAGGACGAGTGGAAGCTCATGCATCGTCACGAGGTAAGCTTTGAGCATAGTAATATACCCCAGCGTTGCCACGTCTACTCCTTATTGTTTCTCTCCTTTCCTAACCACTCTGTACGCGCGACGCTCACGCCGTCAGAAGATTTTCTGACTCAAATCTTTACAAAAAACGTCACTAAAAAACAAAACAACGTTCGCTAGTTACAAGTAGAAATTACAATAATGGCCATCTTATGTGATAAAATTAAGAAAATATGAGTATTGAAAAAAAAAAAGATTGACTTTATAAATCCTCTTGTTTAAGAGATATTTCTCTCTCTCTCTCTTACCTTTTTTTTTTTTTTTTTTTTTTCAATTACACGTCAACTGTACGGAGTAACATAACTACTCTGTTACTTTGTAGTGTTCGACTTAGTAACTTTATATTTTCAATTTAGCTGTAGATTTATTCATCAATTATTTTAAAAGTTTAGGAATTTAAACTTTCAAGTGAAGTCCAATATATAAAATATTTATTTTAAATAAAAGTGATAGACGAAAATAAGGTATGAACTCAAAATCTTCATTTTGATACCATATTCAATTATTAATTGTCTTAAAAATTTAAGCTGATTAATATTCTAACACGCCTCTCTTATTTGTTTTTTTTTTTTTTTTTTAATGGTAACACGCCTCGTCTTATACTGAGACTAAAGGTTTGTTTGAGATTGCGTTAGAAAGCTTAAAAAGTACTTTTAGTACCTAAAAAGCTATGCCAAACAAAAAGCTGGCATGTTTAGTAAAAACTGCAAAAGTACTTCTTTAACTTTTTACTTTAAAAATAATCAAAACGCACTTTTGAGAAAAGCTTAAAAATGAAGCTTTTGCTAAAAACTCTTTTTAACTTTAAAAACTCTATTTCTCAACGCAATCCCATACAGGCCCTAAAAGCTTAATTGTCCAAAAAGTATGTTTTGCATTTTGAGTATGTTTCATCATTCTTATCAGTGCTCTTCTAAAAGCCTTATCCTAATTTCAATTGTAATAACAAAAAGAAAAGAAAATTTCTAAAATGTGATTGATCAAGGGATTTTTCGAGCTGAAGCCATTTTGCCTTTTCTTATCATTTCCATTTTTCACCCATAAAATATTTAGAAGTTACTAATGGTGGTCAAGAGTATTATAATTTTTAATTTTTTATTATAAATTTTTTACAAATTGATATAATAGTTCATGTGACACTTACCATATTAGTCATGACTAAAATGTCGACCGTCACGTGATAGTTCACATAGCCCTTATTACATTTACAAACTAATGTGGCATCACATATGTCATTTATCACATCAGCCATTAAAATATGAATTGCGGACACGTGAATTTGTTAGGAAGTTTTCGTAATCTAAATTTTTTTTCTGTTGCCATATTCATATCATCAAGTCTAACTGACAAATTTAATGTTATAGGGTAATAATACATGTCACCCCATGTTCACTTTATGTCCATCCAAAACTGATGTGACCTTTAAAATAACAATTTAATCAAACTTTAATAGTCTTTTATCACAAATCTAATAATGATTTATGTCATGTAAAAGCACTAGCAACAACTTTTTTTAAACTTAATTCCCTTCCTTAATGTAGGAAAAATTGTTAAAAAAAACTAAAAAAAAAAAGCCTCTATAGCAGCTTCCCTTATTGTTACTTAAATTACAGAAACACCAAGGCAACCAAAAGTTGTTCCCTTCATCTAGAGAACCAAAAATAGTTCCATAAGTTCCCTTAACATTATTTTAATATAAAATACTTTATTTTTCCTCTCTCTTTCCTTTATCATTTATTTTAAACAATTTTTAAATGGCTTTCTCTTTCCTTAACATTTAATTTTAAAAACATTTAAATGGTATAAGGAAATGATAAGGGAAGCTGTTGTGGAGCTTATTTAAATAGGGAAGCAAAAAGTAGTTTGATTTTTTACATTAAAGAAAAATCTAATAGAAGTTGTTGTTAGTGCTCTGATTGAAACTTATCCATAAATTCATATCATAAATTGCATAACCAAATTGCTTGAAATGGGTAGGTTTCGCCGTTTTGCGGTTACTGGCTTTTTCATGCTACATAGCACGATAATTACTAAATCATACTTGAACATGCTTGCAATTTGCAATTTTTTATTTTTTTTTTTTTTCCTAAAAGAATAGGGAAAAAGGACTACATGGAGATCTTTCCCACTTCTGAAGAGACAAGAGGATGGGAGATCCATTGAGAATGCTTCTAAAAAAAAGATTGAAATCGCCCATTTTGCTAAAACATGTGATCTAAAGTTGGTACATCTAGAAACTCTTTAAGCATTCCAGTTTCGAAGGAGGACAGGGCTAAGCTAACATCAAAAATACAATTAGCAAAAGTCCAAGAAAGAAAAAAGATCTGAATTTTTGACAGCAAGGATAACCAGTAAGGCGTCTCCCTCCAACTGAAATTGGGTCCAACCAAAAGAAATTGCCAACCGTGTGATCAAAAGGGCTGCAGAAGCTTCACCAATTAAAGCATCAATCGAGTGCAAATTTTGGGTGGCAACCAAGAGAACATTTCCACGATCATCACTGATCATAGCTGCAACAACATCAAAATTTCCCTTAATAAAGTCTACAGAAGGGGGAAGCCAAAGGGAGGTCAAGGTTGCGTCACGCCAAGCCAAACAGTGTGATTTTAATGAATGAGAAATCTGACAGATGGCTTTTGTAGGAGAGGGCTACAGATCATCATGTACAAGTTTATTTCTGGCAATCCATATAAAGTCCAATGTGAGGGTAGCGAATAACTGGAATTTCCTAACATCAGTATTAGAAATAGCCAGAAAATCCTTAAGATCCACTCCGAAATAGGTCTAGAAGAAAAGACTGAAGTGAGGATAGGCCAAGGGGAGCTTCTCCATAAAATACAAGCAAAATCACAATCCAGGAAAATGTGAGTTAAGGTTTCTTGAGGGCCTTTGTAAAAGGGGTAGACCCAAGCATCATCAGCTGCGAACTACACAAAACACCCAATGTTTGCATGGGATTGCAAGATGTTCCAAGCTATCTTCCACAGCAAATAAGCCGAGCTTGCAGCTTTAGACCCCAAAGGAACTACCATGAAGAAATAGAAAAAGGAGAGGCACGGCAACCATCAACAAAAGAGAGATCATAGGCTGATTTGACCTAGAATTTCCCAGAGGGGGAAGGAGCCCAACACCATTTATCAAAAGCTAAGGACTAAGGAAGATGGATGCTGAGGATACTCTGAATAGTGGGAGCGTCAAAAAGGTCTGTTAATAACTAATGGTTCAAAAAACGAGACCCCAGGGTAAAGAGCTCAACCACCGTAAAGGCAAAAAGGCTTACCAAATTGGAGTTTGGGCCGGCCTTGAAATTGGGCATCAGATGCAGCTAGGGAGTGTTCCAAACGTCCACATTCAAACCATTAGCAATGGAGATGCAAGCACCTTTAATAACTACCTCTCTATTTTTCAGAAGGCCCTTCCATAACCAAGAGGCAAGAGGGTTGGGAGGAGCATTCAGGAAAGAAA
>FXXK01000782.1:25311-103331 GCA_900184695.1 Betula pendula | reverse complement strand
ATTAATAACAAATCATAAACAAAAGCTCTTATAAATCATGAGCTTTAACTACCATCAGTAACATAAAGCGGAGATAACCATAGCATAACGCTATGAACTTACACAGTCATAAAAAAAGAAAACCTATCTATGACATCATCTTTTGCTCACCCATATAAAACACTAGTTAAAGAACAGATCTACTCTGAGCATATTAGATTTAAGACATGGGTAGCCCAAAATCACATCAACTTTATTTATCTGGTCGTAAGAGATAGCCTCCCACACTGATCTATTCCTCCACAACCCTAAAGGTCAGGAAACAAAATCGTCCTTCACCCAAAGGCCAGAACAACAAGAAAAAAAAAAAACAATAAAAAATTAAAAAGCAACAAAAAAAACCCCAAAACACAACGGCGCAAACGGTCAGGGAGACAATGAAAGATGATAGGAAGTCACAATCCCAATACATGAGGAAGACGAGGGGGGGGGGGGGGAGGAAAGAGGGAAGAGATCCCTTCTCTCCAGCCGGCTTTTTTTTTGTTTCTCTCTATGGAGCGGCTAGGGTTTAATCTCATCTCAAGTCTTATGTATGTTTTTAGTATGTATATAAATCTATTATGGACACACACATGTATATTTACATAAAGTAAATATATATGTCAACCCTTATGTCTACTTTGTGTTAACCAAAAGTGATGTGGCTTTTAAAATTACCATTAAATTTATGATAGATCATTATTGACTTTTAATTCAATAGTAATTTTAAAAGTCACATCAATTTTGATTAATACAAGGTAGACGTGTGGGTTAATTTGTATCATTACTCATATAGATATACACAAACACATATATCTATATCAAGACTCACAATAACAATAATTCAACATATATCTATATCATATTAGAAAGATAATTCTCTTTTATCTTTTAAAGTACTTTAAATGTTTATACGAGTTTATATACACATATACGAGTTTGGCTCGTTTAATAAGAGAACTTAAATTTATGTTTAAGCTCAATTTATTAAATAAACAAATCAAAATCAAATCAAGTTTATGCAAGACAAACTCAAACTGATTACAAATAGCTTAATTTATTTACACCCCTATATGAACAATTACACTGAGTAACATCAATTTTTCAATATATAACGAGAGTTCAGTTCCACATTTACCAAGGATCAAAGAAAATTTCACAAAATGTCCTCTTTCAAATATAATAAATATAATTAAAGCATGCAACTTGACTGATTTTTCTCTTTCACTTTTTGGCTTTTCGAATATCAGAATATGCTGCGATCAATCAGTTGAATCTTCGACTGCAATAAGCTGTGTCGTCCTACCATATTGATATAGGGGGAAACCCATCGTCCAAAGCAGGAAGAATAGCTGTAATCTGTAAAGCTACCACATACAAATTAAGCCAAATAGAGAATGAATTTGCAAAATGGTTGGATGGGAATGGCCACTCCTTTCACCTCGATTTCTCCTTTATCTTTTCTTTCAATTGCAGAACTTTTTGGAAACAATTAATGGGTAGGGCTAACTTCTTATATTATAACGTTACAATGTGGGACTGAAGCTCCATTAATTAGCCCGTGTATGAGGAAAAGAACACATCAAAAAGAAGGCTTAATTGACTACTAAAAAATATTGATCTCCTTTCAATAATATCAGAACAACACCTGGTTATTGGCTTTTTTTTTTTTTTTTTTTTTTCTGTGATTCAACTCTAAAAAGCATAATAGACAAGGAAGCCATAAACGACAGCTCCTAGTGGCTGATTCATTAAACATAAAGGCATCCCACATTGTGGAATCTACAATGAATCTTTGACTGGAAGAAGCTGACCGGCCCCCTTTGTTGTGTTCTCGAGTAAAATGACATCTATCATGGACTCAATCATGGAGAGTTTTGCCAAGGTAACGACAATTGATGGATCAGCAATGATAATGGTGGAGTGGAGAAGAAGAAATTCGAGGTGGCAAGAGTTTGATAATGCGTGCTTACGAATTAGGCAAGCAGTAGTCTTTTATTTTTTTTTCTTCTTTTAAGGAAAAATCATATTTAATCTTTAAGTTTTCATCTGATTTGAATTTAGTTTTTAAATTTTCAATTTTAAGAATAATGTCCTTAAGCTTTACTCAAGTTTTGAAATTGGTCCATTTATTACTTTACCGTTAAAGTTAGCGATTTTCTGTTTGTCACGTGTGTCTCATTTGACATGCCATAGTCTATCTCAGTATCAAAGTTAATTAATAGTTATTCATTTAACGCTATAAATTTAGAAGATTAAGATTACAAAAAAGATGGTTTTTATTTTTTGAGTTGAGTCTTTTTTTTTTTTTCGTAGATGAATTGGCGTTTAATGATATGACATTGATATTAGGTATTGATATGAACACTAGCATGTAATTAATTGAGACACAGATGATATATGACAAACTATTCATTTTGACGGAAAAGTATAAAGGGACCTATTTAAAATTATGGCCAAACTTAAGGACAATACTTTTGAAATTATAAACTCAATGACTAAATTATATGAAACCTAGGGCTAAATATGATTTTGCCTATTTTTTTTAATGACAAAGAACTCCTCCAAGGAATGTCAACTTCGTGTACCCACTCCTGTCAAACAAATCTTAGACTCGTACAAAGTACTCTCTCCGCACGAACCAGCAAGTATGTGCTCAAAGAATTATTTATATCCAAGATAATTTATACCTTATATAAAATTTCTTACCACTTAAACCAACCCTTTGAAGTTGCAAGCAGTGGTGTTGACCAACATGTACAACAACTTTTCATGGTTTCAAAGGGGAGCTTTTTTCTTTTTCTTTTTTTGGAAAGGGAAGCTTAAAGAAGAAAAAAAGAAACTACAGGAGTTCGAAGGGATGAAGCAATCACTAGCCGTTACGTCTTTAAACTTTTGATACATGTTAAGTCCTTCTCCTTCCATCAATAATCCACTATACAAAAATCTTTAGGACTGAGTTGGATGGATGTTACGAGAATTTTTACAAAAGTGTGTTAGGAGAATTAGACGGCACAAGCTTGTAAAAGATCAGTTACAAGGACACATTACATAGGATATAAAGTAGGTAACAATGTTCCATACGGCTTAAATACATTATTATCCATGTTTATAATAAGTTTTTAGGGCAAATTATATCCAAGGTTTATAAAATTTGAAATCAGAGCTACTTACCACTACATCCAATATGAGATTGAACGCGCCTACAAAGCGTAGAAGTATGTTACAATCCTAATTGTCTCATATGTCATAAGTACAATTTTAGTCATGTATATATAAGCTATTTAGACACTCTCTCCTTACAAACTGGTTTTCAAATATGAGTTATAGTCAAGGTTTATATCAATCACATTCTGATATCTTAGCATACCTCATATTAAGTATTTGTTCGATTTAGCGATTTCAAAACGTATGATTTGAAAAAATAACAATTGTAAAACATGGAGAAAAGTTAAATATTTCGTAAAGTTATAGTTTAACCTTTAAAATTATGTGTTTTTAAAAGCGTTTTTCCTTGCTTCTTGTTTGAAAAAGTAGACTTTTTCACATTTTGTTAAACGCTCTGATAAACGGGACATTTTCCACAGTTTTGTTTAAAAACGTGTGTTTAGCCTGCAAAATATCTTAGAAAGTAATAATATAAATAGAGCTGTCTAATTATTTGTTGTGATCTCGAGCCATCTCATAAAATTGTAGGACATAGGTTTCACGCTTAGAGTATATTGACCATACCACATAGTTCAGCCTGACGTTTTTGTAGTCCAGAATGGGCCCCCTGCCTTAAAACTACGAGTTTTTGGGAAAGGCCCAAGCCCAATTAACAAAGATACAACCCTAACAAGGGAAACATGGAGGACCATAAACAAAAAGTTTTTCGGTGATAAAATTAAAGTCCCACAAAACCATTAATTATAATTTTCTTCTTACTGGGGCTAGTGGGCTCAAAACTCTAGGATTTGTGTAGACCAAAAACTATAATCTTGTCGACACTTTCCGCGTTAAACTCCCCCCGCGCGTGTAAAAACGACGACCCAAAACTCAGGGCAGTCGAATACAAGGCTTACTGTCATTAATTATAATTTTGATGAAAAGTGATGGAGGAATTTATTTAAAATTTAGATTATATTTTTTAAATTAAAAATTTAATGACTAAATTCAAATCATATAAAAATTTAAGGATTAAATATGAATTTTTTTTCTTTTAAGAATAATGTCTTTAAGCTTTATTCAAGTTTTGAAATTGATCCATCTATCACTTTATAGTCAAAGTTAACGATTTTCTGTTTGTCATGTGTGTCTCATTTAACATGCTATGGTATATCTCATCATCAAAGTTAATTAATGGTTATTCCTTTAGAGCTGTAAATCTAGAAGATTAAGATTACAAAAAAAAAATGATTTTTGTTTTTTAAGTTGGGTCTTTTTTTTTTTTTTTTTTGTAGATGAATTAACGCTTAATAATATGACATTGATATTAGGTATTGATATAAACGCTAGCATGTCAATTGAGACACAGATGATATATGACAAACTATTCATTTTGACGGAAAAGTGATAAAGGGACCTATTTAAAATCGGGGCCAAACTTAAAGATAATACTCTTGAAATTATAAACCTAATGACTAAATTATATAAAACCTAAGGCTAAATATGATTTTTCCTATTTTTTTTTTAATGATGGAGAACTCTTCCAAGAAATGTCAACTTCATGTACCCACTCATATCAAGTAAATTTTGAACTCGTACAAAATACTCTCTTCACACAAATCATCGGCAAGTATGGGCACAAAAAATTATTTACATCAAAGAAAATTTAAACCTTATATAAAGTTCCTTACCACTTACACCAACCCTTTGAAGTTGCAAGCAGTGATATTGACCAATATGGACCACAACTTTTCTGGGTTTCAAAGGGGAGCATTTTTTTTCTTTCTTTTTTTGGAAAGGGGAGCTTAAAGAAGATAAAAAGAAACTACAGGAATTCGAAGGGATGAAGCAATCACTAGCCGTTACGTCTTTAAACTTTTGATACATGTTAAGTCCTTTTCCTTCAATCAATAATCCACTATAAAGAAATTTTTAGGACTGAGTTGGATGGATGTTACGAGAATTTTTACAAAAGTGTGTTAGGAGAATTAGACGGCACAAGCTTGTAAAAGATCAGTTACAAGGACACATTACATAGAATATAAAGTAGGTAACAAGTATTCCATACGGCTTAAATACATTATTATCTGTGTTTATAATAAGTTTTTTGGTACTTTTTCATTGCAAGCCGATTTTAAAGGGTAAATTATATCTAAGGTGTAAATTATATCTAAGGTATATATAATTTGAAATCAGAACCAATTACCATTATGTCCAATATGGGATTGAACGTATCTACAGAGCGTGGTAGTATGTTATAATTTTAATTGTCCCATATATCAGAAGTGCAATTTTAACTATGTGAATATAAACCACTTGGACACCCTCTCCTTACAAACCGGTTTTCAAAGATGAATTATAGTCAAGGTTTATATCAATCACATTTTGATAACTTAGTGTACCTCATACTAAGTATCTGTTCGGTTTAGCGATTTCAAAACGTACGATTTGAAAAAATAATAATTTTAGAACATGACAAAAAAACGCAGTTAAATATATCGTAAAGTCGTAGTTTAACCTTTAAAATCATGTATTTTTAAAAGTGTCTTCCCTTACTTCTTGTTTGAAAATGTGGACTTTTCCATATTTTCGAACCATCATTTTTCTCAAACACTCTTATAAACGGGACATTTTTCACAGTTTTGTTTAAAAACGTGTGTTTAGCCTGCAAAATATCTTAGAAAGCAATAATATAAATAGAGCTGTCTAATTATTTGTCGTGATCTCGAACCATCTCATAAAATTGTAGGACATAGGTTTCACGTTTAGAGTATCTTGACCATACCATGTCAACTATTTAGTTCAGCCTGACGTTTTTGTAGTCAAGAATGGGTCCCCTGCCTTAAAAAAGTACGAGTCTTTGGGAAAGGCGCAGCCCAATTAACAAAGATACAACCCTAGCAAGGGGAAACATGGAGGACAAAAGTGTTTCGGTGATAAAATTACAGTCCCACAAAACCACTAATTATAATTTTCTTCTTACTGGGGCTAGTGGGCTCAAAACTCTAGGATTTGTGTAGACCAACAGCTCTACACTTTCCACGTTAAACTCCCCCCACGCGTAGAAAAACGACGACCCAAAACTCACTTAAATATAAGAGGGCCAGTCGAATACAAGGCTTACTGTCATTAATGGCCGAGAGAGGCCCGATAGCCTAATGAAAAGCCCGCTATTACTAAGGCCCGAGAAGGGACCCAAGCACACATATAAAATCCCATCTCCTCTCCATTACAAAGGTATGCCTCAAACAACAGAGGATGCTCTCTCACCCCTACTTTCTCCAATCTTTTTTGTTCTCTCCCCTTGATCATCACAGTACTTATTTGGGCGTCGGGGTGCCCCCGATCAGAGGACTAATAACGCCTCTTTGTTTTGCAGGAGACCATTAGCCTCAGTCGAGACGTGCTAGATTTTGGATCTAACAGATAACACAAGGATTTAGTGTTAACTTAATTAAAATGAAAATGCTTAAAGTAATACAGCTTTTATTACAGTCAATAACAAACTCATATAACATTTACATTTATGAAAATAAGTATTATGTTGACTGCCATATAAGTTTATAAACTTAATAAATATAATGTAAACAGCCACATAATAGTTCACGTTTTAATAACTAACGTAAGGGCCACGTCTTTATACCCCTAACAACACTCTAATTAAAAACGTGTTACATTTTTTCCAACGTTTTCTCTGTTAACACTAACTTAAAAAAAAAAAAATTACTCGCGTCTAACATTATGGTTTGATAGAGTAATGCGCGCGAACATCCAAATGATTGTTGTTCTCTTGCGTGAATCACCCTTTGTGGAGTCAATCATGATAAACGGCGCCTGGGTGGAAGTGGTGGCTGATACGAAGGCCGTGACTTTGAGTATTTAGGAGTAGGCGGTGGAGGTGAGTAGAAGTAGAACCCTCCTGGTGGGGAAGGTGGCGGAGGCGGCGGTGGTGGTCGTCTTGGTGGAAGCGAAGGCTGTGAATGATGAGGAGAGTATGGAGGAGTAGGAGGTGGGGGTGGTGAGTAGAAGTAGAACCATGTTGGTGAGAAGGGTGGTGGAGTACTCCTTTGATGGCGGTGGTGGTGGCGGTGGTGATTGCTGTAGTGTGGGGATTGAGGAGGAGAGATGTGACATGGGCTGGGGCTGGGGTTTGAATGGAGAAGCTTGCATGAGTTGAAGAGAAACAAAAGTAGAAGTAACACATTCATGGTATTTGGTAGTTGCTTGTAGAGTTCTGAAAGAAAGCCAATTTATAGGCCAAGAGGGCGGAAGTAATTAAATTAATTTATAGGGAAGAGGTCAACAAGGAAGACAAACTTATGGAAAAAGGTTTCCAATTTTTTTAAGGATTCCTGCAAATCCAACAACCTTCAACTTTTTAGGTATGCAGCGTGCTTTTTTGTCTGATTTCTTTCCTTTTCGCCAGGCGGGAATCAAGGCTATGTCTGTGACTGTCAGTGTATTTATTTTTTATTGTCTGTTTTTGTTCGCTCAAAACGAATAAATTAATCAAAAACTTCAGACACAAAATTAGGATGAGTAGTAGACGATCTGGTTGTGCTAGCTGCGTGGCCATCGTTGTGATTGTTTGGGCTGCCGCACAACCACCTCAATGTAGTTAGATGAAGGGTGACCACGGAAGTGGAATCTTTTCAATTATTTATTGTGATTGCATTGAATGCTATTTAGTGTGTTAGGAATAATTACATTCATAATAATGTTATTCCTATTCTGGATCATTTTCTTATTCAGATTGAATCAGATACAAACTTGTATTGCTATACACAATAAGGCATGGAATGACAAAAATATGAATGCCACTTGAACTCCACCTCCTTTTGGATCTTTGAAACTTAATTTTGATGTTGTAGTTTGACACTCTTTCATGGTAGCAGCTGTTGTTATTTCTAATCATGATAGTAAGATTTCATCAGCTATGTCTAGAAAGCTTCCTCTTCTTGATATTAATGCAGGTGAAACTTAGGTTGCTTTGC
The DNA here is from genome assembly GCA_900184695.1 of Betula pendula. Classification (NCBI taxonomy): domain Eukaryota; kingdom Viridiplantae; phylum Streptophyta; class Magnoliopsida; order Fagales; family Betulaceae; genus Betula; species Betula pendula. The sequence goes on along the minus strand of FXXK01000782.1, from coordinate 95,172 downwards.
TAGCTGTTGAAGCTGCAAATTTTTACTATCCATACTCTAACATCATTTTGAAAGGAGATTTTTTAGTTACTATTTTGGCGCTAAACAATCCAAGCTACTGACTGATCTTCTAGTGATATTATTAATGATATTATTTCTTTTTTTTTTCTTTTTCTTTTTGATCTGCAACCAATGTTTCTAGGAGTATTAATCTCCGAGCACACTTAGTTGTCAAATAGGCCGCTTTTCATAATTACTATGAAAGCATTTTCACTTCTCTTTATTTTTTATCTGCTGTAAGAATTATGAGTGGACATAATCCACCTTGACTCCCTTCCCCTTTTCTAATATTTGCTTAAAAAAAAAAAGTGATTGCTCGACTAATTCTTTAAAAAAAATTAAAATTAAAATTTTTTTACAAATAAGACTTTACACCTATTTTGATTTTTCAAATAAGTGAATATACTTTATAGAAAACATTTTCCCAAATATAAATTCTACCAAAAAATATTCACTTTATATCACATAAAAGCATTAAAAAAAAAAAAAACACAACACAACACAACACAACACAACACACTCCCCATAACACGTAGGTAGCATTTTTATATTCTACATTGACTCTCTATCTACTAAGTTTAGCATAAATATTGCATAAAGACATATGGAGGATGTGTGCACCTTAAGTATTAGACCATGAAACATGTACTACTGTCTTCTTTTTGTCGTTTAGGAAAGTCATATTAGCATTCTTTTTTGTCGTTATAACAAAGTCATATTAGCACCAAACGTAGATTGGAACGTATCTTATGGTTGATCCACGTACCGAACAACTATATTAATTATGAAATCTAAGGACAATGATTGGGCAGATAATGCAACTTTTATTATAATTTTTTTACAAATTGATGTAACAATTTATAATTATTAAATAATTAAGAGTGTACAATTAATAAGGCGGTTATTAATTAATTAAATATTTAACAAATTAGATTTTTAACTTAATCATCTCATCAATTATGAACTGCTATATCAGTTTATTAAAAAACTTGTAGTACCCTTATTATGTGCGTACGTAACAACGTGGGATGAGAACTTCACAAAAATGATAAATTAGTAAGATTTTCAAAAAAATTTAAACCTCTTATATAAGCAATTGGAGATGCTTTCAACTCTTACAAATATAAGGTTTAATAATTTTCTTGACTCACTAATTTTATTCAATAACAAAGCAGTATTTAAAAGAACGAATACAATAGAAAATAGAGTCTCATATAAAATATGACTTCTATCTGCAGGGGCAGAGCCAGGGGGGGTCGAGGGGGGTCAAATGCCCCCCATCAACCTCCAAAAATTTATCTTACCTGCTGTCATGAGTGTGTAGCCATGGATGAGAAGTGTCTTGGTGGGGAGTTTTCCTTAGGAGCAGACTTATTAGTATCAAAAAAGGAACAAGGTTGAGAAGAAGAGAGAAGCGTGGATTGGAGATGGGAAATCATGCACGCGTCTGACTTGCACGAGATTCAAGGGACACGTGGTGTGTTTTGCGTGGAGCAGAATATTGGTGATAAGCAGCAGTAATTAGCTGTTATTAACTAGAGTTCTAGAAGGCTCATACGTAGAAATAAATAAGGGATAGTTAGTAAATGTAATGGGCTTTAGCTTGTAATAACAGACTGGGTCTGTTGTATTGCAATATATGTTTAGCTAAGAGGAGGGAAAACACTATCCTGTGAATTGTTGAAGCTTTGTGCAGAAGCCTTAAAATTTTTTTTGTCCCTCCTGAACAAAATCTCTGGCTCCGCCACTCTCTATCTGACTCACAACTCATCAACTTAACTTGATGTCAACGAAACTTCTAAAAAAGATAAACTTAATCCTACACAAATAACGATATAAAAGAGATAAACATAATTTACTGTCAATAAGACATATTCTTACCCAAACAAAACATGAAATAAATAAATATAAAAGACTCAAAAATAAAAAAGCTACCAAAACATCATGATATATCTAAAATAACAAAGATTAACAATAACAAATACCAATAATAAAATACTAGTAAACCCAATATAGGAGATAGTAACTACTAACTACTAAAGACCTGCACCTACTGCACTAATAATACTACTGTTGTTAAAATTTATAATGACTTCAGATTTGGACTGTTGTTAAGGGTTGTTNACCTGCACCTACTGCACTAATAATACTACTGCATTGCAGGTAACAACCCTTAACAGCAGTCCAAATCTAAAGCCATTATAAATTTTAACAACATTCAAACTATGAGTACAGAAATACAATTGTAACAATCTCAAACTATAGACTTAGTCCAGATAGATGGGCTTAGAGAGACTGGAGGCCCTTTTTGAGATAGAATTATTCTAGTGAATGGATCAAAACATAAATTACAAGTAAAATGAATAATTTAATTTTAAGGACATTATATTGAATGACATGACTAGATTAATGGATGAATTATCAATCTTAGTATTTAGAGGGCATAGATTGAACCCTCACAAGGATAAAACTTTATTTTGCACTAATTTTTTTCTAATTCCCAAAAGAAATTTCAATCTCTCTCATTCTCATTAAAATTTAAATTAAATTTAGACAGTTAAAAATTACAATACACATATTGTTAAAAGAAATGTTTGTGGTATTTTTAAATTTTTTTTTGATTTTTTTAATCAAATTAGGGCCCAGCTCTCAATGAAAGGTAGACCCCAATTTAATTCAAAAAATTAAAAAAAAAAATCCTAAAAAGACCTCTAGAATAACCTCTAAAAGATGTTTTAGCAAACCCCTATTACTAAAATAACATCTAAATCTACATCTCATCTTCTCATATCAAATAATACAGCACAACAAGATAATGATAAGAAGCATCACTCACGGTTTGATAAGATTGCTATATAGTGAACTACTATGTTGCATAGAAAGCCCAAGTCCAAGTGCAATATGCACCAACTCAAGATGTGCAACTCCAACTCTACTTCCACACCTGACTTGAGATATATCGAGACCAATGATAAGGATGAATGAATGGTAGTCTAGGAGATTGAACTAAATGGATAAGTTACGTCATTCTTTTCTATGTATTTCTTTTGTTGATAATACCACGAGTGTATAGATTATGATAGATTAGGATATATCTTTATTATTTTGTTGTATTCATTTTTCTCTATATATACGATGCACTCAAACAGAATCAATTCATCATGTCCAAATATCTCTTGTTCACACTTTCTTAAACATATTGTAATTTTTTTACCTAATATAAAATTTTGAGAACACTATTAAATCCCATACGATATATATTCATTGGTTGGCATTAGATCAAACATCTCTAATCTATCCCCCACTCGGCACTCACGATTGTGTGAGTACACCAAACTAATGTTAGACAGCAACTCATTATTTATTGGATTGGTAGCAAAAAGCTGAAACCAATTTAAAGGCCAAGAGCATGTAAGTGTATAAAGCAGAGTCACGTGGTCCCATTTATGGTGTTTTGTCAACAAAACATAAAATAAAATTATGGGAAAAGGTGTTCAAATTTCAAAAGATGACACTGGTCTCTCCCGCTGCAACAAACCCAACCTCCAACTTTTTGGGCGTGCAGCGCGCTTTTTCTTTTTGCCCGGCGGGAATTCAGATTTGAGCGGCGGGAAATACGCAAAATGAATACTTTTACCTATTTTACGATTAGCTCTTTGGGTTATAAACTTTTTTATGGAAAACAAAAATAAAAAATAGTCCTATTTTGAAAGAGAGTGCAGAAACCTATTTGTATTTTTTGCTTGTTACGAAGAAGAACCCACTAATAACAAAACAATTAAAATGATGAGTCTTGATCTCTAAAACATAGCAAAATTATATTTTAAACAATATTCAATTCATACATTATTATTAATACTTCTCCTTTAAATAGAATAATTGATTACATAAGAAATCAATTAGAACTTGACTTCTACGACCAAGACTCTGATTCTAATGAGAAAAGAATGTGAATTAGATATTTATTCCTTCTTGGAAGATCTATTTCTTATTGAACTTTAACACAAACAATATCAAATAATTATGATCATATCATTCCCCCCTAACAATTTTCTTGTCCCCAAAAAAAAATTAGGAAAATTAAATTGCTCACTACTAAATACTAAAAAGAAAATCAGCACAATAACCAAGTGTTGTGTGTAAGACGTTTATTTTTTCCTGTACATCCTCTTTTGCCTTTTTTTTTTTTTTTTACCATAGCCAAATAAAAGCTCTCTTCCTTATATCTCTCACTCCATAGTAAACAAAAGTGACTTCGAGAGGTGTGGAGATGTGGCGTGGGCGGATGACGGCACAAGATGAGCAGGGCGGAGGAATGGTTCAGTGGTTGGCGGCACATTTGGAAGGCTAGGTCTGATGACGGCACATGATGAATAGGGCAGAGGAATAATGCGGTGGAATGATGCGGTGGTTGGTGGCACATTTGGAAGGCTGGGTCCGCTGCTTTCTACGGCTGGTCAACGGTGATTTGGTGGGACACCAGTGTGGATGAATTTTTGTTGCTCGTTGGTTGAGGCTGTGGTTTTGTTTAGGATTTTTGATGATTGTTGGACTTGGTGCATCTGAGATGTTGTTGTTTCGATCGTTGAGCTTGACTGAAAATGTGGCTATAGATATTTGAGTTTTCTTTTGCGTGATGATGGTTGCCGACTGGGACTGGGTTCTTAGGGCAAATTTTTGGTGCACATTGCTCATCTCTCTATGACAGTGCGTACCTGAAACAGAAATTCAATAACCCTATCATCAGATTCATCACATTGTTGTTGGGTCATCATGGATCAATGATTGCTTAAGAAAACAATCAATTTGGCTCTAATACCACTTGATGCGAACCCATTAGTAATAAAATAATAAAAATAATAAATTAGCTACTTCGAGAGAGTTGTAATCTTCAATAGCTACTTTAAGGAAGCTTTGACCTCCAAAACATAGCAAAGCTATATTCTAAACAATATTCAATTCATACATTATTATTGATACTTTCTCCTTTAAATAAAATAACTGATTATATACAAGACCAGTTAGGATTTGACTTTTACGACTAGAACTCTGATTCTAATAAGAAAATAATGTGAATTAAAGATCTATTCCTTATTGGAAACTCCTTATTGGACTCTAACACAAACAATACTAAATAATTATAATCATATTAGTTACAATGAGTTTTCAAGCAATTTCTATATCCTAATGAGCTAATTTTGCAAATGGGTGAAATCACATGGATTGATTCTACATTTATTTTATACTAAAACCTTGTGTTTGTAAAAAATTTAGGTTTTCTCAAAAACTATCAATTTATCACGTTATGTGTTTAAGAAATTATTTACATAACATTAGATGAAACAAATCTTAAATAAAACTTAGCCTTAAAAACCAGTTAATTAGGAGATGGTGTCAAAAAACTTATATATACATATACACGGTAAAATTTGTACTTAGACAATGTATAACACTTAAAAATTGTAACAAAGAGTGCCTTATGGTTGATCAATATACTGAACAATTACACCACTGATTATCTTAATTTTTTAATAATTCCTTGTCTAATATAAAATCATTAGAGTAATGATACAAGTCATCCCACATATCTATTTTGTGTCAACCAAAATTAATGTGACTTTTAAAATTACTATTGAATCAAAAGTCAATAATAATTTATTATAAATTCAATGATGATTTTAAAAATTATATTACTTTTAATTGACACAAAATAAATATAAAATTGACATATATATTTACTCAAATCATTATAACCTATATAGACTTTCAGGCTCTCTCAAAATTTTCTTTTGTCCCTACAATATTTGCTTCTCTGATGATAATGCAGCATGCTGCAAAAAAGTTAAAAATTTTATTTTGTTATATTTAATCGTATATATAATGTCACATAGCAGATATACTGACACATTATTGAACAATTTTGTTATAAAATCTTTGTCCTAGGCACCTACCATACAGACATGACAGACTATTGACAGTAAACACGTGGCAACCTCCATCTCATCCAAATGGTGGAGCCTTTTTCAATTCGCACCTCTTTTTTTATTTATCTTTTAGTCAACATTTAACACTGACCGTGCATTGGATCCTTTTTCGAATTTTTTTTTGGTCCCTATAAATGCCCATCACATATTTACATTTCCTTTTTGGCAAAGTCTATGACATGTTTGGGGCCAGAATCTCCTATACATCTAAAATGATAAAAATTTTGCATACTTTTATTTAGGTGTGAGCCAAAACCCGCCGGCCTGACAGCCGACTATCTCCGACTTGTTTCCGACCTGCATGGCAGAGTTAGATGTCGGAAAAGTCGAAATAGGGGTAAAAATTTCAATTTAGACCCAACTTAAAAAACGAATTAAAAGAACTCATTCAAAACAACATCAATTTTGTACATTTGCCAAACACTAAAACCTACCTTTGACATTTCAAAGTCGGGCAAAAAGCGGAAAACCCATTTCCACCAACTCCGATGCCCACCCCTAGTCGTAGTTTTTGCGCTGATGACTACTACAATTTTACTCCATAATCCTAGAAGCTTGCCTAAATCCTCCCGTGCCCCTGCTAAGCTTGTATAATTGAATTCTCTACAAATTTAAGTAGAACAAAAATGTTGAGAAAAAAAAAAAAAACATAAATTAGCTACAAACTGGTTTGTAGTTAATTCATACAAACCACTTTAATAAAGTGACACGTGCCTCTAAACATGTAAGAGGCACATATATTTTTATTAATGCTATTAAAAAAATAAGTAAAAAACATATATTATTAAAAAAATATGTGCATCTTACATGTTTAGAGACATATATTACTTTATTAGAGTGGTTTATATGAATTAGTTACAAAATAGTTTGTAGTTAATTTTTATCCCAAAAATAAAAAAAAAACTATAATAGAGAGGAGTTTTCTTTTTTCTTTTTTCTTTTTTGAGCGATAAAAAGGGGAATTATTAGTAGAAAATGATGGATCGATAGAAACTAGCTTTCAATTTAGCCTTTTGAGCAGTGAGAAGCACGACCCTGTTATGAGGAAAGCATCAATCGTTTAACCTTCTTTTCTAATCTGTTTTTCTTTTTCTTTTTCTATTATTTTACCCCTTGGGTTGTAGAAGAGGACTGGGTCAGATAGATAAATATAACTTAAATAACCGGGTCCCTTTTTGATGCTAAAAAATCTCCCGAAATTGACTTTCTCGGATGAATTGATTAAGATGGATCTTATCTTACCCTACAATGCAAGGAAGTGCATTCGTATTCAAAACATAAAATTTATGACTTGCAGCATCACTTTATATTCTGTCCTTATGTCCCTTCTCAAGAAGCCATTCAAACTTGCTCAGACAATAATACTATACAGTAGTCTTATGGTTAAATTTTTTTCTTTAAACTTAATTGAAAAAAAAAAAAAAATCAATTCAGTCTAGCTAGTTAAGTTAATTGATATTTATCTAGAAAAAAAAAGTTAATTGATATTTATTTTTAAAGCATCTAATTCTAACATACATTTTTAACTCTTTTACACTTTCTTAATAGAGCATGTAACTCTCAACCATGCATTTTTTAATTACATATAAAAATCACATGTTTTAAAAATAAATGACAGCTTAAAATTCCTTCAACCCAAATGTTAGTAAAGATGTGCCCTTTTAAGTTGGTAAAAGTTGTACAATATTAACACTAAGGACATGTTTAGTATGTAAAATAAATCTCTAAAATAGAATGATTATTCCCTTTATTTGGTTGCACACATTTCCTAAAAATAGTCATTCCCCTAAGTAGAAAAATAGCTATTCATAAGAGAATAAAACAGAGTTTCCAAAAAACTCAATACTTATTTTTTTCAAACCCAAAATGTATTAAAAAAAAAAATTTCTTATTATTCTAAGAGTAGCTAGCCACCCTATCAGAACATCGAGGGTGGTCATAAGAATGGCCAATAACAACCCCATGACTAAGAGGTGGTATTGGCCACTCCTCGAGCGTTTTCGATGGTGGTCTTGTCAACTCCTAATGGCACCGAATATAGTCACATCACCCCCGAATCCCAATGTGATGTTAAAATAGTTAGCTACTCATAAATTATTCAAAATTATTTTTAAATCTTAGGTATTTTGATAGTTGTCCAAAACAACAAAAAAAAAAAAGATTGATCATTTCACTTCATCTTCTTATATTTCTACTAAAAATAATAATACATATTATCCCATGTCTCTCATATTTATCTAAAACTGATATTACTTTTAAAATCACAATTAAATTTATAGTAAATCACTATTTAATTTTAATCCGATAATAATTTTAAAAGTCATATCAATGTTGAGTGAACATACAAAAAACAAAAAAATGAAGTATCATGTATCATTACTTTATGATAATATACATTCCTATTCCAAAAAGAATGGTCATTTCATGCATTAATCGTGCCCTATGTGACATGCACATAATCCCTAGCAGCCAATACCTAAAGAGATTTCAAGGGCATGGTAGCAGCCATGTAGGAATCATGAGATTAGAACATGGCTCAATCACATAAGAGCCATAAATTCCATTAATAGCGCAGGGGAAACCGAAAACAAGGAACCGAGACCCATGTGGGTGCTCCTCTCCAGCTAATGAAATATCATGGGGCTCCTTATGGCGGAAGAAATTCAACTTCACCACCACTTTGAATGACCAATAAATCAACAATTAAAAGGTGCAAAGTAATAAGAAATATATACATTTAAAAACCCACTTCCTCAAGTCAGCAGTACAATCAACCAAGTTTGGAAAGAAAGCCACAAGGGACTTCTTTAGAGGTCTGGTCACGAGCTTACATATATCTACATAACTACACTACCAAAAAGTAAGAACCTCTATACCTCAGAACAAGGTAATACTAACCTAGTAACCGAAAACGATAGACATAAACAAGCCACGGATAAAAATATGTTACAGACATCACTGCAGAGGGAAGTGGACATTTTAGGTGCCAGTATCAGTTAGCATAGATAACCAAATTCAGACATATCTCCATTTCTCTCCAGGTCATTTGCACACAGTCTTCAATCTCTTTGCAGCCTGAACAAATCCCAAAATGACCTGCAACTCGTCCATTTGCTTCAACACCAGAAAAAATGGATTTTTCATTTTTCATAGCAGAATCATGCTATCTAGTATTAAAAAGCTGCTGAACCTAACAATGTAAGTGCAATACAAAAAAGAGAGCGGCAACCAGTTTTGCAAGTACCTGTGACATGAAATGCCTCTGAACAACATCAACTAGTTGCTCTTTTGATGGGTTGGGGATAGCATCCACCTAGCAATCCAATATGTTAGTACACAAAAAAAAGCGACTCAATATGGCAACAGATCAGAACTTAACTTTCTCATATTAAAAAAACTCACAAGGTTAAAGTGTCGCCAATATCTCCACAAAGCAGCCATCTCCAGTTTGCCTAAGTCAACCTTCTGCAAAGAAGATTTTTAGTAGAGAATACAACAGTAAATGAGTTTAATAATAAACCACAAAAACGTTTTTCACTTTTTACTGCATGAAAGCTAGATACCCTTAAGATAGGAGAGTAGAAAACGGTAAACAGAAAATAGTACCGGTTACATACCATGGCCCCACGAGGAGTAGAAACAGACCCCTTAGACTGCGAATCACAAGAGAGAGATCTGCTCATAGTCCTATGAGATGACACGGATGATTTGTGCATTCTATGCCTCGATCTGTGGGACTTTTGGGTGTCATCAGATCCTGGGAAATCAGAAATAGCAGAACCACAATCAAAAAGTGCGCGGGTCCAAAAAGAAGATAAAGAAATAAGACAACGAAGCTTTTGGAAATAGTAAAAGTAAAAGTTGAAGACAGAATGGATCCTATGTACCAACCTCAATCACTTTTCTCTAAAAAACATTCTGTTCAAAACCCACAATTACAGAGTCCCAAGCAAATAATCAAGTAGAACATCAAAATATAAGGGTTGACCCCTACCCAAGGTCACGGGCATGCATTCAACATGAGCAGTGCAATTCACTACTGAATATTGCAAATAAAATATAGCTTCACAAGATCATGAATCTATATTCAGACTGCCATTCGAAAGAAATTATCCTTCAGATTGCAAATCAACACATTAAGAAGAAAATCATGGTCTTGCAAAACCCATGGTCTCCTAACCTGTAGCTATCCAAAAATTCTTAGTGTGGTGTAACAAAATTTGGTGACAGCAGCACACTTATCATATAGAATTCATTAACAAAACTCACCCATATCTGAACCATTCCATGGGATGTTCTCAAATTCAAGGTCATCATCTTCCTCGTTACCAGTAGGAGCTTCAATCACACTCAGGGCATTCCTCTGTAGTTTTACTTCTATGCCATTTGTGAGAACCTGCAAATTGCACAATCAAGCACCATTGTCAAGGCTTAGAACAAAAATAAAAATAAAAAAGCACCATTGTCAAGACCAAAATAAATGCCTCATGTCATAATGTATGACAAGAACAAAAAGAAACCCAGGAAACTTGCAGTGCACAGGAAGAAAATAAAAGGTGCAAGAAAGGATCAAATCCAATTCAAATCAAATAAAAAAAAAATGTTGCATTTGAATAACAGAATTTTAAAAAAAATCTAGGAATTTGAAGAAAAATTGCAATTATTGAACTCTTGATATGATTCTAACAACCCAAGATAGATTTAAGCTTTGAGGACTTTGCTCAAACAAAAACACTTGTGTTATGAATTTAAACAACATCTTACCCCTAATCATTTCAACCCACATTAATAAGCCTTAAAAAAAACTCCATGAATTTCATCCATAGAAAAATTGTGTACCTTTCATATTTAATTAAAGCCATTTAAACTAAAAACTGAAATCTAAATCCTTCTCTGCAAATACTTCCATCAAATTAACCATCGATTAATTGTTATTCTGTAACCATTGAAATGATAACATGTGAAACAAATTTAAACACAACAATCCAAAATACATTATCATTTTCAACCGGGCACAGTAAAATTAACAGTGATTAAAGGAATTCAAACAACAAAATCCAATTAAAATTGCATATCCCAGACAGAAAGGAATACAGAACTACAGTTCACCACAACACAATTGCGTTTTATAAAATGACAACATCCACTAAATATAGAAGCAAATAAGTAAACAACCGGAGTACCTTTCAAAAAAAAAAAAACATACAATTATTTCCAGGATAAAAAAATTTAAGATTATTTAAATTCTAATAATTGCTGAGCATATGAAGCTCGAGGATTACATACAATTATTTCAAGCAATTCAATACGCAATCAAAAGTAAATACCAACATCCAAGAAAAGAAAAAGAAGCCGTTAAGTGTTAACCATTTTCAGTCCAAGCAATCCTAACAATCCGAGAAAGACCCTTCCCCATAAGCCAATCATACAGAACTGCTAATCAACCCAAATTTAACGGAAAAATCCAAAGGCTTGCACTATAAAAATGGAAAGTAAAATCTAAAAAATAGACACCTAAAAAATTACAAAGCCATACCAATAAGGCAATTTGAAACCGCACATATGGAAAACCTATCAGATCACCAGATCCATTGATAAAACCAAGCATGCAATCAAAACCCTTATCCAAAAGCTAAAATTTGAAACTTTTTATCCTGATAGATCATCTTAAAACTCACCAAAATTAAACCTGGAGCACCAAAATTTGAAATTTTGCATCAAAAACAACATGCCGTAAGAAATTAAAAATGTACTAATATCTGCATAATGGTGAATTCAAACTTGAAAACTATCAATGAACAGAGTCAATGAGGAGGCATACCAGTAACCAGCATTACCAAATAACGTTGTAAAAAATCAATTGACCCACATTGCTGAAACAATTCCAATCTAACCTCCCAAAACACAAAATGCAAAGTCCAAATTTGCAAACAAAAAACATTACAAACCAAAATTTAGTCCCGGAAAACCCAAAATAAACCCAACCCATTTCCCCAAAAACCCAAATTGACCAAGCCAATTACCAGCCAATGCCATCCGCCTAGCCCAACGGCCTTCTTGACCACACCTTGAAGACCCACAAGCACCGATTTGGTCCGGTTATTCCCGGTCACCACGACCTTGGTGTGACGAGGCAGCACCGAGAGCTCCTCTTCGCTACTGTCCCCACAGCTCTGCAACTGCGAAAACCCGCCATTGATCGAACTCTCAACCGCCTCGAGCATTTCCGGTCGAACTCAGTGAGTTTCGCGAGCGACAAACTCCGTGAAAACTCGGGAATCAGGGCTCGAAACCACACATATTAGAAAGATCATGCAATGCTCATCACGTATTCGTGGGTTTCGGAGGCAAAAGCGAGAGAAACGGAAGAGAAATTTGGGTTTTTTCCGGAGAGAAAAAACACAGAGTTAGAGAGAGAGAAAGCAGAGTGTGTTTTGTGTGTGTGTGAGAGAGAGAGAAGAGAGAGAGAGAGGGTGAGAGTGACTGGAATCGTTTATTGGTGTGTCTCTATGAATCCCGGAGACGCGAAACAGGCCAATGGAACAGCGCCACGTATCTAAGAAAAGAAAGGCTCGTTAATCATGCACTTCGAGGGCGCTTAGGTTGCGGCATGACGGTATTACCACTAGCGGTTTGGGTTTTGAGGGGCTCTTACTGGGGTTGACCGTTTGACTAGTTGTAAGGGGGCATTGTGGGCGAAATGACCACTTTGCCATTTGTCTTTGTTTTCAAATGCAATTAGGCAAACCTGCAACGAGTGGTTTCAAATTTTTTGGAATCATAAAGGAGAGGAGAAATTATATATATATATACTCTACCAATGTCTCACTATACTTAGGACACGTTTGGCAAATGTTTGAATTTTAAATTTTAAATTTTAAAAATTTTAAAAAAATTACATTAAAACATTCTAATTTTTTATATTTCATAAATCACTTTTTAACAATTTTTTTACTTTTCATATCATATCAAACATTTTTTTATTACTATACAAATAAAATATTAACTAAAAAACAAAAAAACAAATTTTTTATTTTTAGTATTATAAGAAAAGTTAGTTTGACTCCATCTACTTACGTTTTTTTTTTTTTTAAACAAAAACTTTAACAAACAATACAAATATGAAACATTCATAAAAACGCAAAAATAATATTCACATTTATTAAGAATTAGTTAGTCAAACACTATCTTTCATGCCAACGAAACCTGCAATGGATAAAAAAATGAGCATAGGTGACCTCATCGAATGTATCGGCAAGGGAACACTATGATGTATAAGTTAAGTTTTACTTAGTGAGGAGGATGAAGAGATTCATAAAGCTATTTGAAAAGTAAAGGATGCGTACCTCGTGAATGAACTAATTCCCTTCATCTTATGGAATGGTTCTCACGTGATGGTTATTTCAAGAGAGGAAAATTTAAGAATAACCGATTTGATTCTATGAAGCTTACTTCGTTAGGCGAATGCTCCCTTATGTCTTAAGAATATCGAGGCATTAGGGTAGACGTGGCTTGGTTTTGACTTTCTAAAGACATTGTTTTATTGGGATTTATACGTTCATTGTATAGGCCTGATTGGGCTTGGCTTGCTTGTAATGTTGTTTGTGAGATAAGCATTATTATGCTAACTTTGATTTTGGGAACCCATTACTTGGAGGATTATTCTTGAGTACACCTTGTATAAAATTAGAATAGTCTTAAGAATCAAAGTAATGTTATATACTACATTCATGTCTTACTAAATTATTAATCTCCATTAGCCACTATTAAAAGTAAAAAATTTAAAAGTTAATAACATATCAACTCAATAGAATACCAATAAGATGGGTTATTTCATACAGACAATAATTTCCTTCAAACTGAATTGGAGAAATTTTTTCTAATATAATATATAAAAATGTTATGTGTCATTTTGCATATTAACAACACAAACACATGCCTTTTAATAAAATATATCCCAACTTTATTCTTGTAATTAAAAAAAATATGCATTTTTTACATGTAAAATAATACATTATATTTTTATAAATTAGGTTAAAAAAATTTCTTTCAATTCAATTTTGACAAAAACTATATTTATTCCGTACTGTACAGCATTTCTCTAAATTTTAAATTAAAGTTAACTTCATATATCTTCTTTTTGATTAGTTAACATAAATAAAACATAACATTGAAGAGAAGTGGCTGGTTGGTAATTTAGCCTAGGAAGGCACAAAAAACAAATTAAGGAAAGTGTAAAGTAACGTAGAGGGGAACGTAACGGACACCCCGAAATTCATCCGAGGGCCCCACGTGTAGTGAGGCTCTACCTGCCGTCGGTGTTGTCTTATCCAACATGGGATACCCCAAACCCCCGGCCCAAAATTTTTTTTTTTTTGGTTTGCTTTATTTATTTTTTTCACGCATAACTTTCCCGCCACACCCGAGCAACATGAGCCGTGGATCTTGGCGGAGCAGCATCACTGCCGTCGAATCATTCTGGCGTCAGTCTAGCCGTTGGATTCTGGATATCCGTAGCAGCAACAGTGGTCGTAGGAAAAGCGGACATGTTCACACAACATGTGTAATGATCATAAAGTTGAAAGAAGGGGTGGACCTTTTGGACTCCTCGGCATAAAGCGAAAGGATAGGGACGAAAAGATAAATTAAAAAAAACAAACAACCATAAAAAAACAAGGAATGGTGCAGTGTATCTGGTGGACAGCACAGTAACATGATGGTCATCCACCAAGTTCATCTCAGCCGTCGATCAGTCGATAATTTTTGATAGGCAGCGCTGTCAGTGATCCGGAACGTGGACCACCCTACTCTATGGAGCAGCGCAGCACTGTTATCCGGCCATAAAAGTATGAAGAGTATTAATAACGCATTTAATCAAACAGTATTATTTGATGGTTTGTAGCATAAGTTTGACTAAAAGTCTGCAGTGTGTGGTGCTTATTCTAAGCTTGTTTTTCAGCTAATTCTATATATCACCGCCTTTGTCTTTATACGGGGATTAGTTAAAGAGGACCTTAGTTCTTAATACCTTGTGAGTTACGTTACCGCCTTGACAGAGAATTTTTCTATATGAGACTTTCGATTGTTTGGGTAAATAGGTTTTATAGTTTGAATTGTTATTAAAGATAAATATTAATTTAATAGATTTAATTAGGAAAAAAAATAAAATAAACTCAATTTAAAAAACAAACTTATTATTATTATTATTATTATTGTATTTATGGGTGAGGGTAGCGACGCACGCCCGTGTTAGTGCTGAAAAAGAGTGTAATACAAATACAAGTGTGTATGGCGTGGTAGCGAAGACAGAATCTTGGAGTGAATAGAGAGGGTGGGGGAGATAGGAGTGAAGTACGAGCCCCTGAAATGGCGTGGGTTGCTAAAGCAGACAAGCCCATGGGGGCTCCACCATGCAAACACTTTGTCTCTCTCACTTATTCTGTTTGTTAACGTATTTTGGGAGTAAATTTCTTTTTAGTGTTTGGTATAGTATAATGGGTAAAAATTGTTTTTTTTGTTTTGTTTGTTAATATTTTTTAGATGATTTTTTTTTTTAAAATGTTTCAGATTTTGGGTTGTTTGTTAATATTTTTATTTTAAAAACACAAAAATAAAGAGAGAATTTAAAAAAAGTGTTAATATTTTTAGCAATATTTTGTATTTGAGTGAGATGAAGAGAATATTTAATGGTGATAGAAAACGATTAAGAGAAGCTATTATGGAATATATTTGTATAAATATACAAAAAATAATTTGATTCTCTAAACTTTTTTTAAAAAAAAATGACAAAAATACTATTGCAAATGCTCTAACTTGTAACCCTTGCTAGAAATGCCAAAGCCCAAAAAGTACCACGCAATTAACTCCAACGAAAGTGTCGCAACTGACCCATTGCCATTGGCCACCGTTTATTTTATGATGTTTGATTTAGGTCAAAGGCTAATTGGAAAAATATAGTCAAATGAATAATGCAGGGAAAATGTTTTTTTTTTTTTGCTTTTTCTATTCTTTTTTGACTAGTTCTTACTACTAGCTTTACTGTGGTTACTTTGGTGGATTACATGAAAGTCAGGTGGGGGCTTTGCTTTTCCTTAAAAAAGAAAGACATGGGAGTTAGGTGGACATTTCAATTGAAACAGATAAGTTGTGTTGGGAGTAAGTTTGGAAGTGATCTAGTAATTAACACCAATGAACTCCAATATACACTGAGAATAAAAAAGTTTCAACAAAATTAGATATGGCAAATTATGATTGAGTGTCGTCTAATCAAATATTGATGGGTTAATATTTACGACACTTTCTCATAGATGTTGCTTTTAAGTAAATTTTTTTTTTACTGTCTTTGCACTTATGCCTCATTTATTATTGAGCAGTCATTTAGGGGCTTTAGTCGGTGATCCGATAAATTTTATCCCCATCGCCTCATTGATTGGTCCAACCTTGACAAATTAAAAAAAATTAGTCAATAATAGAGTTACAGAAGATAAAAAGTCTTTTCTATTTTGATGATCGATTTTGTTATTTGGTCAAAGGACCAGAAGAGAAATTACAGGAAGAATATCAATACAATTTTTAAAGAACATGAATAAATTAAATAACAATTGACCTTTGTGTTTTCCTTAAGCTTATAAACTTAAACAAGCAGTTTTGTAATAATTTAAGGCTCAACTGTTTTCTTGTTCTTTTTTATAAGCTAATTGCTTCACCTAACCTCTTATCAACTCAAAAGAAAATTCAACCATGTAACACTTGCATCCCATGAATGGCTATAGCTAGCTATAATAAAAGGTGAACTATAGCATTTGCCCCATCAACTGAGGGTCACATCAAGTGCTCGCTTCAAGCGCCTTCCCTTCATGGAGGCCAACCAATGGGAAGCTCACACGCGTCCTCTTAGCCGTCCATACCTTTAATTTTGGGATTTCTTCTCTCATTTTTCAAGGAAATTTATTGACCACCATCCTTGCCATCAACTCCCCATTTCTCGTTATTAAATGGGCTTCAACCCTAGATAGGAAGAGGTCGAAAATGTTTCTAAACAGTAAGTTTGAAGTGACTAATTTGATAATATGGTGTGTATATAAATTTTTGCACATCAATAAATCTTCAACACAGTGCATTATGGGAATGATAAAAATTGCTGGTTGATTTCTTAATATCAAATTGGTCACTTCAAACCCCTTTTTTTTCAACTTTGAATAAAATATATATATATAGCATTTGCCCAGACATCAAGAAAGTATTTTTTTTTTTAAAAAAAAAAAAAGTATTTTAATGTAAAGTGAATGTGAAAATAATTTTAATTATTTATGTATGTTTTGTTATTTGTTAATATTTTTATTTAAAAAATAAACAAAAAAGAGAAAAAAAAAATACCAACAAAGCCATAGAACTATATCCCCTAATGTATTGTTGGGCCCATAAAGTCTATTGAATATTGATATATCATCTGATCAGTCTTTATTTTGGCGGGAGAGACATGATCCTTGTGGGGGCCACGAAGCGGAGGAAAATCCTGAGTTTTGTATGTGGACCCTGCTGTGCTGCTCATTATTTTGTAGAAAAAGCCAATTTCCAGCATCCATGGGAACACAGTGGTCATCTCTCTCCCCTCGTCCTATTTTTTATTTTATTTTTATTTATGAATAACTTTTTTTTTTTAAAAAAAAAAAATTACATTGAAAGACTTTATTTAAATTTAATCTATTAAATTAATATATTGAGTAATGATACAAGTCACCCTCCATGTCTATCTTGTATCAACAAAAAATGATGTGGCTTTTAAAATCACTATTAGATCAAAAGTCAATAATTATCAATAATAAATTCAATAGTGATTTTAAAAGCCACATCACACAAAATAAACATAGAGGGTGACATATATAATTACTCTTATAAGAATATATGTCACCCTCCATATCTACCTCGTGTCAACCAAAAGTAACGTGACTTTTAAAATCACTATTTGATCAAAAGTCAATAATTATTAATCAAAAATTCAATGGTGATTTTAAGAGCTACATCACTTTTAGTTGACACAAGATAAACATAGAAGGTAACATATATAATTACTCATTAATTAAATACACTAAATCCAAAGAATTTCGTCCAAGTGAGGAGTTATTATTATTTTTTTTTTTGTGGGGCTTGGTTTTCTCTCTAATTTGACAATTTATGATTTGGCGCGTGTCTCCTCAGCAGTTGGCGCCAGAACAAACATGCATCACTCGTTTCAATATTCTTAAGTTTTCAAACAATGATTCATTATCGGGTAACAAACAAACAAACCAACGTATTAATGTTGAGTTTGATTTGACTTTTTTATTATTAATTTATTTTGTTTTTTTCTAAGCAGGTACGAAGGAAAAGAGGAAGAGAAAATTTACATCAAACATTACAACACAAAATTCACAACACCTCCAAACAATCAACACAGAGCAAATAAAACCTAAAGACTACTGAGAATGGGCAAAAAATTTGGCACAGCCCAGTTGAATCTTGCCTCATGGACCAAGAAAAAGGTTAAAAGGTTGCCATAAACAATGGGTTGTATCAACTGCAACAGCAAGTGAGCTTGAAAACTACAACAAATGAGAGACTATTGAAACTAGTTCGATTGGAGCTTTTGAAGCAGAGCACTATTGCAGTGTTCGGTGAGAGAGTTACGTGATGATTAAATCATAGGGGACATCGCATTTGGGACTACAACTAGATTTGGAGGTCTCAATAGACAAAATAAGGCACCAATTATGGAGTTACAGGCTTGACGGAGCAAGAGGGTCAGGGATTTGTTGTGAAAGCCAAAACAAAGGGACGGCACGTGCACGCCATGTAGCGCATGAGATGCACGCATGGTGGTGGGGGTAGGCAGCAGGTGGATCTAGGGTTGAGGAAGGCGGAGTATGAATGGAAATACAATACATCTAGCCTTTCAAGTTGCAAATAAAAAAGAAAAAAAAATAAAGGGAGAAAAAAAAGGAGGAGGGACCTCCGCTTCGTTCAGCTCACTAAAGGAGAAACTAGAGCTCTATGGAAGGAAAATTTTTTTTTTTAATTGCTTGATAAGATGTATGACTTATTTCTTAGTAATTAGTTTCTCTAACGAATGTTAGACTCGATCTACAATTTATATATATAGGTTAATTCAGATAAACTGCTATGGACATATTTGGGAATTTATTTATTTATCAACAAACTTGTAAATGAGGGACTTAGCTTCATACACAATCGAATTATGGATCCAAGAATGCATAGTCTAAACTTGTAGATAAAATGAAAAAAAAAAAAAGAAAGAAAAAAAAGGAAGAGATATCTAAAACTTGTATTTTTCAATTTCACCTTACACATATATGATACATGCATTGATACTAGTTGGAAGCTACAATTTGCAATAAATAGAAGGGCAAAAATCTTTGAATTTTCTGGTACTTTTTTTCTTGATTTATGGGTGTATAAGTGATAAGATAATTTATTTAACTAATTTTATGACTATCAATTTTAATCATAATATGAGTAACAAAAAGTGAGAATACAATTGAATAGAGATTTTAAGTTTGAGAATTACTGTTCATATCCAAATAATCAAAGAACGACAAGCAAGAATCAGTGGTCATAATTAGAGAATTAGATCCCATGCAATAAGGTAATTCATGTGAGAGTTTGTTTGAATAGGTACCGAACAATCCAAACCCTTTCTTTATTCAGGCTGTTTGAACACTTAGAATTTAAACAGACTCTAAATACGAGGTTGTCGTATTGCACAGGATCCCATCCGAAGATTGGCTGATACTGATACTGCTGGTATAATACCCACTACAAACTAGAGGGTTGGAGGGGATTCTAGATGTGGGATATGGAAGATAGAAATCATATGGATAAGGTGGACATTTACGTTCCTGCACCCATCTCAAGCATGTTAGATGCCTCCCCAAGCAAGGGGATTGACTTCCAACGCAAAAGTTAGGCAAATAACATTACACCTAGGACTCATTAGGTCAACTATCACTTATATATGTTCTTATAATTTTATTGTGAGTGCTGTTAGTTGGAGATTTAATATATCTATCTAAGAGACTAAGACAAAGATATGAATGGTAAATAGATCCCATTATATTTTACCCATATCCAAAATGCTTGTACAGTCTAATTACTACTAGTTTTTTTTTTTGAGAAGCATTCGTTCCCCATCTCTCTCTCTCTTGAGGTAAAATTAAGTAATTTTTTTTTTCTTTTGAAAAATGCTTAGAGTACTAAAGTTTTTATTACAACTTCCTTATAAATTCAAGTGACCATCAAAATTTTAATAGATAGCGTGATAAGTGCTAACGTTAGATTATAAAACACTTATAATCAGACATGAATGGACACACGAAATAACTTTACTTTAAAGGGTTTCCAGTAGTACAAAAAAAAAGTTTGTTTCCTTGGTACACCCTTTTTTTGGGTGGGGGATTAAAAAAATTGAGAAATCATAGAGCCTTTAAATAATAAGATTGGCTCCCTATTTCAAAGGCAAATAAGGTAGGTCTCAAAAATCAATTATGAGTGAAGGGGTGTGCTTTGAAGGTGACTAATCCCGTTTTAGATGCTTCTGTTTAGCTTCTTTTTTCTTCTTTCTTTTTAAGAACCCGTCAGCTAAAATGGCCTCACATAATTTGGCCCAGTGGGCCTCATTTTCTAATCATTCTAAGCCCCCACCATCATGATTCATACATTCTCTTCCAACTTAATACTTTCGTGAGTGACGAGTGTATGTCAGTTAATATCCCATTGATACACCTTTCTTTTCCTTTCTTTTCCCCATTTTCCTTTTTCATGATTCTTAATATATAAAAAATAAAAAATAAAAAACAAAAAAACAAAGATTTCAACGTTTTATGGACAGGAGAATCTTAATCTTCAACCGTCTTGATATCATATAGCAATGGGAAAATAATGTGGTATAATAAGGGGTGGAACAAGAATTTTTGTGTGCGGAGGGAGGAGGGGGGCAAAACTAAAAAAGAGTGCCTGGAGAGCCAAGGCATCACATAGTTCCGCCCCTAAGTATTTTGGTAGGTTTGTCAAAATACTTCCAATGGAAAGTTATTTAGAGGTGTAACATTGACAAAAATAACTTCTTATACAATTTGAACCCACCTAAATCTAATTTAGAATCTAGTATTGTTATACAGCACAAAAGAGGGAAAAAAAAAGTGAAACACTTAATATGCATGTAATAAATATAATTCAAGTACAACAAAAGAAGAACTACAGACGAATAAAAAAAAAACAAAAGAAAGAAAGAAAGAGAAGAAGAAGAAGAAATACAGGTAGCTCAATCGCCCAAAAAACGGCTGAAAAAGCTCCTACTCTCCCTGCCTCTGATAGACTGATATCAGTCTCCTACCTTTTGTTTTCCTTAAATTAGTCTCCTATTCTTCCTGCCTCTGATATTCAAATTACTCTCTCTTTTTTTCCTTTCTTTTTCTTTTTCTTTTTCTTTTCTTTTCTTTTTTCTTTTTATTTTTATACAATTGACTTACATAAGAAAATGCTATACCTATTAAATGTAAGGAGGATCTAAAATGGCATAAAGCACAGAAACTTCTTAAAGCTTCTCTTTCTGCCTACAGCAGCCATCTTTTTACCATCTGGGGCTGCTACAGGGTTATGCAATGATGGGGTCACATTGTGATTATTTGATGATGATGGGCCTTCATTCCTGAAGTTTTGATTCTGATTTCTGCTGGCAATCTTTAGGGCATCTTTTGACCTGATTGTTTTGAGGATTGCTTCAGGTGGCAATTCGGCTGTGCTACCACTTATAGGAGCTGCATAGAAGATATCAAATAAATTGACTGATGGGTATGTGCATCGAAATTCTGGAGTAACAGTAATTAGGGATCAAGATCTAAATTAGATTTAAGAGATCTAAACGTGTATATGTTATCACTAATTTTAAATGACGTGACACTATATATACCGTTAAATGCAACGTAAAATGAACCCTGAAATGGAGTATCCTTTTCCTATCAGGTTGAGGGTAGGAGGATTTGCTGTCTATGGCAGTAAAGTAAAACTTAACAAAAGCACATATGTGAGCATGGGTGGCAATTAGGCAAGAGTAGTATGATAATAGAACAAGAGAAATTCAGCACTTGATAAAATATGATTTGAACAGCAATAGACAACACACCCACTCAGCATATCTAAAAGAAAGCAACTAACGGAATTTAAAATTCCAAGTTCATTAAAACACATCTGTTATTTTTTTTTTTTTCACATAATACTTGCACTGGAAGTAGAAGTTCCATATATATGGCACTCTATCTTTAACTACAAGTTAAGGAGCTTCAAAATAAGAGGGCATTTTTTCTCTTCAAGATATCAAAAAAACTAAGAGTCTGCCATCTAGCTTGATAAGGTAATTCTTGCATCTTAGAGTTTCATTGAAATCAAGACCATAAATCTAGAAACCATGTGGCTGCTCAGCTTAAGCTAAAAATGGCATAGAAGTAACCAAGTCCTCTTAGTCCTATAAGTACCTTAAATTTCCTCGAGTTCAAGGATATATATGTTTTCAAGAAAGATGAGAGTAATAACAATTATAATTTATAACAACAATGAATGTGAAGCAGGGACTGTATAAAATGTTGACAGACCTGAAGTGGCTGGAAGCACGACCACCTCGTTGGGTCTGTGAGATGCAGAGACACTGAACTTGCAACCAGCATCCTTCTGGCTATTTTCAGGCTCTAGGTCTTGCAACAAAGCCAATGAATCAAAACATTCACCTGATGATATGCTCAAGCAACTGGAATTTTCTGAACTTGAAGAAGACAATGCTGGATTATCATGATAAGGTGATGCTGGGTTATCAAGATCCCTTAATTCCAAGAAATCATCGTCGGAAAGGTAATATGCTTCATTGGGATAATTTTCTAGCCAATAATCTGGATCTCTCTGTGTCAAAGCCAATACACCTGGGCCGTCATCCTCGCTTACCTACAAAACAAAATTACACTTTAGCATATGGAGAGAACCTCTTCCCCAAACCAAACCCAACAAAGAACTAATAAATCAATCCCCACAAGAACTGAAGAAGGGTTAAAATCTTCTACTTAAGTCCAACTAACAACCAACAGATAACAGTAACTGGACAAATTCTCAATATGTCAACGAATGCTTAATGTTCTCAAAGTGTTATCATCCAGAATTCTCCTTGTCATGAAGACCTTCTTGTAGAGAAATATCCTCATTAAGTCAGATACTTAGCAATAAAGAATATTTCATATGGTCATTAACTTTTAGATTGTGGCAAACCCAAAATGAAATCCAGATCTCTCCCAATTTACTAATAAAGTTATATCTGACCAATAATTTCATTGCTTCTTTGGTTAAGGGCATTTGGCAGTTCCTGTTCTGAGTAATCTCAGAAGTGCATTCATGGCCATATGAAGGCAAATAGTCAATCAGGAAAACTATTGAACCCCCTACAGAAGTCAATAACTCGGAAAATTATTTGGGAAAAAAAATAACAATTAAATCTTGTGCAAAAGCAGCTTCTTGTGAACTAGTGTCAAACGAAGGCAGGAATATTTGTATTTTTCTATCAAGTAATAAAGCTGCAAAATCCAACGCAAGCAGCCACGCATGAATACCACAAAGCTGAGGCTGACAAACCTGAGGCCTGCTTGTGGAACTTTGTCCAATATCAGCATCTGGAACATTTGACTGACTAGGGCGAATGTTGTTTTCTCTTGCAATATCAGTGCCAGCCAGTTTCTGAGGCATTGGATGGTTTTTGCTTTGCTCACAGTCAAGAAAGACTCTGCATAGTGAGGTTGCTTCCTGCGCATCATCCAAACAAACTGGCAGTTGAATGGAATGTTGGGATGATAACAAAAAGAAAACGACATATGTCATAGTTCTAACAAATTCCATAGAATACCTTAGCATTGGTGCCTTCACACAGTCCTCTCTGCGTTATGCTATATTCTTGCATCACCCAATCAGTTTTATACCGATGAGGAGCTTTGCCTTCATAGAATTCAAAAGTACTTCTCCAACCAGAGATCCCAGAATTTGAGAATATTTTAAAGGGCTCACCTCTGGTCTTCCAGAACCCATCTTTGTTATCCTTGTTCTCATTCGAATGAATGAGAAACCAACTGCAACCTGCATATACCAAATTACCTACTAACATCATAAGCTTCTTTCATTATTGAGTCAAGCTGACCTGGCATGTAATTGTTTGTACAGAAGGGAAGATCGACATTCCCAAAAGAAAGCTCAGCAGCATACTACATACACTACGTTGAAAAGAAGTAACTTGCTCAAACTAAATTGCAGCCTGTCACCTAAAAGACTTTGCTTGACATAGGGGTCATACTACATTGAAGATCATTATCGCAACCAAGCCAAGGCAAGATTACACTTAAATAGTTCAAAACATTAAAGGGAGAAGCCAGAATATATTAATAAGAGCAACCATTACTCAAACGATTGACACTAAATTGTGCATATGCACAAGAGAAGAAAACTAAAAAATTTCGTATTATAGAAGTATTAATCTATTCTCTAAATATAATTAAAAAAATTGCTTGTTAAATAAGGACATGCTTACTAATAGGTATAGCTCTTAACATCCCACTTAGTAGCAGATTGTTACATAAATATTTTATAAAAAAAGAAAAAGGAAATGCATTTTATGTTTTACTAACAGGTATGAATAAATTTGAGGGCAAGCTCTCGTCCGTAAAATTAAATGCAACACCAGCATTTATGAAGAGCTTTCGCCAACAGAATTAAGCTACAGAACCTAGGAACGTAAACAAGGCTATAATCTTTGCAGTTAAATGATAGAACTCTGGACGTAAAGATGTAAAATGTTAATATTGAGAATATATATATATATACTAATATAATATATATAGATATATATATACTATAATATATATATAATATATATTATATATATATATATATATATATAATATATATATATTGATATTGCTATTGTCTATGTATTTCCTCTGCCCATTAAAATTTAATTAACGATTAAAACGAGAGTTCAAATAGGTCTTAAACAATGGGTGAGATTTTGGGAGAAGAGAGAAGGGGGATGTTAATTTGTTAAAGATGCCGATAGCTTACAAATCATCAAGATATGATACTCTGATTAAAAAAAACAAAAAATGACACTTACCAGGAGGTAGATTTGAGGGCATGTGAATGAAAGGATTTATTATATCTAACACATTGCCTGGCAGAGGGGCTCCATGGATCACTTTTTCCAGAGACAAAATGACCTCCTCATCCGTAGGATTTGATTTTATATCTTCGGATGAGGCAGCTGCTGGAGGACGCATGGTAAGACAATTCAAAGGAAGGGAAACAAAACTGTGACCGAAATCTCTCTCTGAGTAGACTGTCAAAAAAAGGTTCGTCAAGCTGGCAAAGAGAACAACAAATTAGACGAGGTAGTCAGATACCAAGTACCAAGTTGCCAATTATAGAATCAAAAAAGAAAAAAGGACAGAATTATTGGAGAACTAAGAAATTATTTGTTAGTTTCAGCATGCAAGTAAGCCTCAAAATTCATTGAAGAAAACCATGCGGAATCCTTGGACATCAGTTTGGGATCAATATTGAATGAAACAGAAAAAGAATAACAAAAAACAAACGCCAACTGTCCCCTAATATTTTCGGAATGAAATTTGATATAGAATCTCAAGTTCAAATTTTTAATCAAATAGGCATTTATCAGCCACTAGCTAACAGCACCCCACTCGGATAATTTGAAAACAGCAATGTGTAATACTTGGGACAAGATTACGTTCATACACAATACACAAAGATGAGCTAATGAGAAAAACTAATCAAATGTCAATTTACACAAATTTACACAATACACACAGATGAGCTAATGAGAAAAGCTAATCAAATGTCAATTACACACCAAATATAAAGCCTTATAAGGCATTTGGCATTCAGGCGATCCCATAGAGATCATAAACACATGGTCTAAAACAAAAATCAATCACTAATATGAATAGTGCAAAAACCCAACATGATTTTCATTCAGAAAATAGTCGGTACCCAGATTACATGTCCCCGAAAATCTAACATGATTACTCAACATCGTGCTTAACCCAAGGGATTTAAGACAAAATATTCTAAGCCACGAAAAAAACAAAACAAAACAAAAGGCACTACCTTGAAATGAAATAATTAATAGCATTTTCATTAAATTAAAATACTGGTTAGACGAAAATTAATTCTAACCACAAGAACAGGGCGTCATAAGAAAATTAATTTTTCAACATCTAACAGAGTTTGGTTCTTATCAATCCCCAACTCCAAGTCTTAACAAAACCAAAACCTCCACTAAGCATAAAGTAGAACCAAAAACACGAGAAATAGTTTACATAGGCTTTCCTTTCCATGAAACAAAAAGTAGAAGCCCAAAAACTAAAAAAGTTCCTTAGCACTTTTCCTTTCCTTTTCTTCCACTTTCTCATCAAACAAACGGATTAACCCAAATAAGCAAACGAATAACGAATAACGGACTCGCGACTCTAATCAAGAAATTACGGAAAAATAGGAGGTAAGCTAAGATTAATCGTAATCAATTGAGTTTTTTTTTTTCTTCAACTTTCTCATCAAACAAACGTTGAAAAAGGGAAAAAAAAAAGAAAGCAACGGATAACGAAGAACCGAATCGCGATTCTCATCAAGAAATTATGGAAAAATAATTAATCATAATTAAAAGTTCCGTCACATTTTCCTTTTCTTTTTCCTCCACTTTCTCGTCAAACAAACGCCGAAAAAAAAAGCAACGGAGTCGAATAACGGGATCGCGTTTCTATACGGAAAATTGGGAATAAATCATAATCTAAAGTTCCGTTGTTTCTTCCACTTTCTCGTCAAACAAAAGGCGAAAAAAAAAAACGGATTACGAAACACGTAATCGCGGTTCTAATCAAGAAAGTACACGAAATTGTTCCAAACCAAAAAAAAAAAGTACGGGAAAAAGAATTAATCATAACAAAAAGTTCAGTCGCACTTTCCTTTCATTTTCCCCCACTTTCTCGTCAAACAAACGGCAAAACAAGAAAAAAAAATGCAACGTATAACGAAAAACGGAATCGCATTTCTGTAAGGAAAATTAGGAATAAATCATAATAAAAAGTTCCGCCGTTTCTTCCACTTTCTCAGCAAACAAACGGCGAAAAAAAAGAAGAAGAAAGCAACCGATAACAAATAAGGAATGGTAGATCGCGATCGTAATCAAGAAACTACGGATAATTAAAAGGTAGGATAAGATCAATCGGAATTAATTAGGTGAACAGTGAATTCAAACCTGTGCGACGACTAGAGACGACTCGGTGCCACTGAGTGACTGCTCCCTTCCTTCGTCACTACTCTAAACGGGAGGAGGGACTGTGGGTATTTATAAGAGGATGATGACTAAGCATTTGACTAAACCATGGTTAATTATTGTAGCGCACGCAGTTTTACAATTTGATTACGCGGAGTTTCATTCATTGGCTGAGCTCATGCAATCCATCCCTGTGCCTCTGGTGGAAGTCCACAGCGGCCGACTCTTACTACTTTTACTGGGAACCTTCCTTCTTAAAGACTCGCGATATTTTCCGCGTTCTCGGGCACGGATAATAGATATGTTGGGCTGTGTGTAACATTTACGTGGCATACTATAGTCTTTGTCAAATATTCTTGTAACAGAGTTGTTATTGGAGCCTTTTATTTTCAGACATCAATTAATTCTTCTCATCCATTAATTCTTCTTCTCTTTATTGCAATAAATGTTAGTATTTGTTTGGTTAGAGCTAAATGAGATTGCTAATTTTTCTTTTTGAATAAGCAAGGATTTTATTGAAGAAATTCAATAAAAACAAAAAGAATTTCAGACGTCCTAGAAGTAATGGGGTTTATACAAATAAACGCCTACAACGAGGTAAAAATAATTAAGTAAAACTAAAAGATTATGTCAAAAAAACCCAAAAACTCAGCTAAAAAGTAATTAACCAAAGAATCAGGAATAATCTTAAGTGAGTTAACTTTATATTTAACCCAAAACATAGTCTCCGGAATAATGCACCTGAAATTGAGAAATTGAGACCGACAACTTATTTAGTATATCTAGGCTTGGTACACCTTTTGTACCTTCGTATTGAATAAAACTTAAACCGATACTAATACATGGAACATTCCATTAATACATCACATGATATTTTGAAATCATGACACACTATGTCACACAGGTCATATGGGATATGGACAAATTTGAATAATTCTTCTTCTTCTTCTTTTTTTTTACTCAAATATGAGACAAAGGTTATAAGGACAAATAAACTAAATGAGATGGACTCCCTAACAACAAAACCCAAAAGATAATACATAAAAGGTAACGAACAAATAGTAGGCAATTGATCCAAAAAGAATTCAGGCCTTTCAAAATATTGCATTAAGCGATAAACAATAGCAAAATGGCTCGATTAGAAGCTCCAAGCGGTAAAGGCAACAATCATCGTGAAGTGGTTGTTGCAGGGAAAGTATTGCCAAAATTTGAGCAGGAACCGTTGACAATGAACAAACACCGGTTACAAAAGTCTCCAACAAAAGATCAAGCACAAAAGAGTTTAGAGATGATAACTCACACAACACAAAGAAGCAGCAAAACACAACAAAAGTTGTGAAAATACATAGGAAAAACAACAAAAAACCATAAAACAGCTACATCGGTGGTGGAGGGCAGTGGAGTCGCGTGCTGGAGAAGCCACATGCAGGTGAGGAGAGGCCGTGTGCCGTCACGCAGAGGATACTCGCTAGCGAGTGAGATTCAGCACAGGCGTTTGAGGGCCACACACCGGCGCGTGGTGGCCGAACAACAGCGCATAAATGAGCGGCGAAATACGGGGAGGCCCAAGAGCATGGAGGTAGAGCGTGTTTGAGGCCAATGCTAACGAAGGCTTACAGATCGAGCCTTGAAAAAACAAGATCTATGAGTCTTTACAGATCCGAGGAACAGTCGGCAAGGGGGAGCGGAAAACGGCCAGAGAGCAGCGCAAAGCCGAGGGGCAAGGGACTAGAGGTGGCAGCACCATTGGCTGAGCTGCAATGGACTTTGGAGGAAATGAAAAAATCGACTAAGAAGAAACAGATAAGAGAACACAAAAGGAATAACAAAAGAGAGAAAATGAAGGATATGGAAGAGGAAGGATAAGAGATACATCCCTTGTGATAGCCCCACTATTGGGCTATTGGTCGTACCGGCCCTCAGTTTTGAACTACTATCAACACTATTCATAATGTTCTCTTTGGTCATTTACGACTACTCGTCGACGCAAATCCTTTGGACTTCAAGGCCTTGTTCCATTTGGCTGTAGCCATTGGAACACATCCCAGTGATTTGACCTAGAGACCTTATAGTCTCTCTTTTGCAATCACTAGTACCATTGAGCTAGTTGTATTTCAGCGGTTACGACCAAATGGAACAAAACCTTGAGGTCCAAAGGATCCGCGTCGATGGATAGTCCTAAATGACCAAATATGACAATATAAATAGAATTGGCAGTAGTCCAAAAGTGAGGGCCGGTAGCCCAATAGTGGGGCTGTCACATCCCTGCTCCCTTACAAAACCATCGAAGGTGAAGGGAAAACCTCACAAATGATGTGAAAGTTCCTTACTCTTTCTAGAGAGAAGGAAGAAAGTCTCTCACTAGGAGAGACAACATAATAATTTGAATAGTTCTTACATTAGGTATATGTAACCTAAGCATAGCAAAAATGAGCATGACTGCATAATGCATGCATGATTTAATGTTTTATAAAAGAGTAAAGATATTATATTTTTATCTCATAATTTTCATGCAATATTAAGGTAACAATTTCAACTAATCATTGATCATTATTTATTTTTCTTTTTTTAAGTAGTTGATCAGAATTATCAAATCAACATTATAAAATAAAAATATAATATATATAACATTACATTTTAGGAAAACATCTATGCTATTTATAAATGAATAATATTATATATCACAATTTTATTTTACAATACTAACGTGACAGTTTGAATCAATTATTAAATTATTTTAAAGAATCAATTAAAATAGCCACAACAACATTATAAAATAAAAGTATAATTTGACTCGTTACTCATTCTTAAATAGTTTGAAAGATGAATAACTATGTTCGTTTTCCCGTCGCATGTGCACGAAAAGTAAAGGAGCCAAAGAGTCGGCAAAACGAACTTGGCGAGAATTTCAGTAAAAAAATCGAGCTGATAGGCAACACAATTGGATCCTTGTCAGCACGGTGTTCTAGAAATAAATCTTCACTCGCGCCACGGTCGTTCGGTTATTGCTTCTTGCTCACGCATACTTCATACACGAAGCCAGAGCCATTTGTCGTTTTATGCGGACTGCGCTGTGCGACAAGGATGGATTGAGATTGGGTGTTATTAAGTTGCGAACTTATTGAAATTTGGTTACGCTCTTCGAAGCAAGGTGTATTTCACAATCCCTTTTTTTGTGGCCGTTAAAATTCTGTAAAATTTGAGCTCCATAATAATAATAGAAAATCTTCGTGCGACAAGGACAGTTCCACCCTGAAAATTATTTTGCTGCTTCTTTGCAGTTGCATTTATTGGACGTTTTGGTTTGAACAGGAAGTGATCATGAAAGCAACCAAAATTTACTTGAAAATGATTTTGCTGCTTGTTTGCAGACATTCGTATAGCTTATTGGACGCGTTTGATTGAACATAAAAGCAACCAAAATGACACCTTTTACAAGTCTAAAACGTAAACATATTTCCCTTATGTACCAACTAAGAAATTTAACGTGGTTCGTTTTCTTCCTGTTCCTAATTGCCTAGACATTCATTGTTTTAGTTATTATAATTGTTTTTACAACATGGCACCGTAAGAAATTTTCAATTTTGGGGAGGAATTGTTTTCTATGACATTTGGATTTCAATTTTGGGAAAGAAGCCAAATGCCATGTATATAAAAATGCTAAGTATCTCTTTAGCATGTAAAAAATATTTTTTTTAATAAATTTGACAAAGTTATAATAAATTTTATTAAAACAATGTGTATTTTTCACATGCTATTAAAAAAAAAAAAAAATTTACATGTTAAAGGATGTTGGTGCTCAAAACCAACAGTAACCTAAGGCTTCCTTTTATGGAGAAGTTCTACCTACAAAACAAATGAGAGGTTGTCAGAAGCCCGCTAATCCTGAATGATCGGAGTTACTCTCACGCATAAGTTAGTAGAGACTCTCTAAAAATGAGTATGTTTAAGGAAGATAGTGTGTATACATAGTGATACCTCATTTCCTTTCAAAGGCCTTTTGCTCTTGCCCTTGCTTTTTAGGGTTTTAGAAACTCTTGCTAGTAGTTTGTTACTGACATGAAGATTCCCTGCTAAAAGTATCGGCGATGGTTGCCTAGTGTAAGCAGACGGTTGAGTGAGTTGGCCATGAAAAAAATTGAGTATAAGGTGTCGTACTTGAACGAAGGTGTATTTGGGTTTGAGGCTGTTGAGTTGTCTTGCTATCTAAGGCCAATTAGCCTTTGTGATGCCCAGGGAGCTAGCTGGGCTTTCCTGAAGGATGAGCCTTTTTGTTTTTTTTGTTGGTCTAATGGTATATGAGCCATTCAAAAAATACATGACATTTTTATAAATTATGTTCAAAGAAGTTATTCTAACATTGTTTAGATCAACACTCTATCCAAAATCTATGAATGCATGATAACTACGAAGCAATTAGTGAGGCATGTGCCATACTATCATTGCCCCACATATGTACCATACAGCGGCGCTATAATTGGCTATACCTAAAAAAAAAATTGTAGTGAAACTTATATTCGTTTGAATTTGGTTTGAGTGCTGTAACAAAAATTACATCACATGTGCTATAATTTTTCAATTGTCTAATTTAATTATACTTTTTTATGAGAAATAAAGAGAGATTGAAATTAAATTTGGATCCCAATCATTTTTTTGAGAAAGAAAGAGATAATAAAATTAAATATGAATCATTAAAAAAACTATAGTTTTTTTATACCACCTAAGCTTAATCCTATTATTTTCTTATAAAACGTTTAGAATTGCGTTAAGGAGCTTAAAAATTTTTTTTAGTATTTAAAAAATTGTGCAAAGCAAAAACGAGTCTGTTTAGTTAAAAACTTAAATAACTTTTTTAAATTTTAAAAAAAAAAAAATAACTATTTTGCTCTAAAAAAAAGGCCCAAAACTACTACAACTCTATTTTCCAATGCAATCTCAAATAGATTTTTAAACTTCTATTGCTTAGGAAAAATAGGAAAGGAAAATAGAATTTAACTCATAATTTTTTATTTATTTTATGTGTCATTTGGAATATTTTAGTAAGAAAATTAAATCCTAATTATCTCGAATAAACATTTTAAAGTTCTAAGCCCTAGTTTAGTACAATTGTTTGAAAAATCAAAGCAACAATCTACATGTTATTTTGAAAAATCTCTCCCCCCCCCTCCCCATTTGACACAGCTTGGGTTGGACTCAATAGGATCGGAGGAGCAAATAAGTTGTTAAACTCGTTTATTTTGAGATTGCGTTAAAAAGTTTAAAAAGTACAATTAACATCTAAAAAGTTATGTCAAACAAAAAATAAGATTGTTTGGTAAAAAACTCCAAAAATATTTATCTGATTTTTTATTTTAAAAACGGTCACGGTCGTTACATGTAACCTAAGCATGGACAATAATGAGCATGAACTACTCTTGGATTCGATGCGAATGGAAAACATCACTTCAAAAATAGTTTCAAATATAGAGAGACTTCGATCACAGCACTTGGACAAATTTGTAAGTACAAAAAGCAAGAAGCAAAAGAGTACGAAACACAAGGTCTTCATTTCTATCATTTCTTTTTTCTTTTTGTAAGTGATTGCTATCATTTGACTATATGATAAGATATGGGAACGAGCTCCAAGCCCCGAAACAATCGTATTATCATGTCCATAAGATCCAAAAAATTTATAAAATACTGGTGATGAAAAATTCAAAAAATTTCACTAAAGTCAAAATGCTCTGAAATCTGATGCTAACAATCATATATAACCAACTTCTGAATACTAAGACTATGTTTGTTTATGTGTTTTTTGTTTTCAAAACAAATATATTAATAAATAACTTGAACCACAAAATATTTTTTCAAACTTACCGTAATATAGAGAAATTTTAAATGGGGAGAGTCTAATTAGTTGAAATACGAGAGGTAAAATTGTCTCAAAATAATTTTGAAACAATTTTACTCTTCTTTTAACCCTAACAAGATACTCTCCAATTTCTATTGCCCTTAATACTATCAACATATGTGGATAGAGTATCACTTTTTAGTGAATATATTGTCATGTCATAAAAAATTTTAGTTACTCCAAAGAGAGAAATGCCGTTGGGGGAGAAGGGATCTATTCCTTCTTTCATTTTTCATCTTTCCCCTCGTCTTCCTCATGTTTAGGGGTTGTGACTTCCTATCGCTTTTGGCTGCTTTCCCAACCATCGACGTCGCAGCGTTTTGAAATTTTTTTGTTGCTTTTAATTTTTTGCTATTTGTGTGTGTGTGTGTGTGTTTTTTTTTTGTCGTTATAGCCCTTTGGATCGATAATAGTTTTGTTTCTTGACCTTTAGGGTCAAAAATGAGTAAATTGGTGTGATAGGATATTTATTACGACCAGATAAATAAAGTTGGTGTAATTTTTAGCTATCCATATCTTAGATCTAATTTGTCGAAGTAGATTTGTTCTTTAACCGATGTTATACATGGGTGAACGAAAAATAGTATCATAGATCAATTTTTTCTTTTTTTTTATGATTGCGTAAGTTCATAAAATTATATTATAATTATTTACATTTTATGCTACTAATGGTAACTAAAACTCATAATTTATAAAAACTTTTTATTCTTAATAAATTATGAAATATTCATACTAAAAGAAGAAAAACAAAAAAAAACTATCAACATCTATAAATGGTCAAAAAAGAGGAAAATAAAGGGGTCGAATCTCACTGGAAAGTTGTACAACTGCCAGTCTGCCATCCACATGGGGATATGGATCAGGTTGGTGGAAAAAGTAATATTTCAGCCCCAAATGTCATTTTCTGCGGGTCATTTGATTTTTATCGAGATACATTGAATCGGGTTAATTTTATGACCCAATTTTAGCTATATTTTTGGTTTGGATTTTGTTGTGGGCGCCACTCCCTCTTATAGTCTTATTATATGTATTGTTGTAACCCTTTTTAATTATTGAATAGGAAAAAAGAAAAATGTCATTTTCTGCTTAGCTCACTATGCCACTCTCGACCGACTCTAAAACATAGACTTCGTTCCCATCCTTGTGTACAAATTTGTTAGAGAAATGCTTACCGTTTATTTATTTATTTATTATTTATATTTATATATGTGATATTTTATTTTATTTTTTTAAAAAAGATAACAAGCATTTCTATTTGTTAAGTACGAAAAATAAAGGAGCCAAAGAATTTGCAAAGCAAACTTCGCGAGAAATTCAGTAAAAAAAAAATCGACTTTTTTTTTTTTCGTCTTGATACCCGATCCAATATGACCTACCAATTAGAGTTGGTATCCACCATCCATGGAAGAACACAAAAATAATAATATCAGGTTGGCATATCGTTACTCCTGGTCATCGTTTTCAAATCACCCGCACCACGCTCGTTTGGTTATTACTTGGTGTTCACGCGTACATTAATCCAGTGTCAAATGTCGTTTCATGCGGACTTCCACGATGCCACATTGCCACTATCATGACAACCGTAAAACATAAAGCGAGAAAAAGATTGAATTGAATGCTACTATCAACTTCACTAGGATGCTGTCTAAGAAAAAAAAAAAAAAAAAAAAAACTTCACTAGGATGCTGTAAAAAAAAATTATAAACAAAAAATGTATTAGGTTTTTTTACCCGTCTAAATTTAATTTTATGTTTTGTTTTAAAGAATATAATTAAATCTAGTTAAAGAACTATAAATAAAAATTAATTCATTAAGATTTACTGTTACGACACTGTTCAAATTTCATAAAAATTTGGACTTGACTTTTCTAGTTTGAGCATATGGTTGTGTGTTTTAAATTGGTGGAGTATGGAGACAGGTAATCTATTAAGCTGTTTGAAATTCATAGAAATTTGGTCTTGGCTCATATGTTCTGGTCATATGAATTATGTATTTTAGACTGCTTGATACAAGCGAGCCTCATGAGTCACGATCTTTGTATAGGCTGTCCATTTTTTTTTAATTACTTGTGAGATCCTGATTCGACAAAAGCAGTTCCACCATGAAGAGAAAATTTGTCGTTGTTATATGAACTTTATTCCATTCAACGCCAAACAATGAAGGCTCTGTTTTTTTTAAGTATAAAATAATTTTTAAAAAATAATTTTTGTATTTGTTGGTGCGATAGAAAATAATAGTTAACGAAAATATTTTCGGTTCGTGTTTTTTAAAACCGTAAACCATTTTTCGAATTTGAGTTTTTCATTCTTAAATTGCTGGGACTTCGTGTTACGAAAATAATTTCGTAATGGGTAATGAGATAGATTGTTAGGTTTTGAGGGAACCTAAACCCTTTAGATTCGTTAAAGGGAACCTAAAACCTTTTCAAATACAAGGTTTAGAATAATTTTCTGATTCCTTTCTCATTATTTTATCACACTTAAATAGAAAATTTTACAACCGGTAAAGGTGAAAATAAAAATAAGTATAATAATCAAATCATTTGATTTGATTACCATCAATTACAATTAATCCTCTAAAAGGTAAATATCCTATAATAACATATATTCTAATATAAGGAAAATACGTTACCATATCATATATTCTAATATATTCTAATATTAATATTTGTTCCGCATAAAATTATATTCTTGTAACACTTCGTTGGACTACCGCCAAACCATCCTTAAAAAAAAATGTATATTAATATTTTTATAATTTTGAATAAAAATTATTTTTTCATTAGGTTAATATAATTGAATGAAAAATATAATAAANTGTTAATTTTTTTTTAAAAAAATTATATATTAATATTTTTATATTTTGAATAAAAATTAATTTTTATAGATTAATATAATTAAATAAAAATATAATAAATATTTGTAATTTTCTGTATGTAATAATCTCTGTAAAATGTTTTCAACATAAAATATTTTTTTGAAAACATTTTACAACTAAAAGTATTTTACATTAAAACAAATTGAGTATAAGTTAATGATAGTGGAAAAATGAACTTACCGCTAAACTCCTTTACTTCTTAAATTGAATTATTAACAATATTCAAGTAAAAAATTACAATTGTGACTTTCACATCGTTTTTAAGCATCCAACATCTTATCTAATATTTAATTTGAAAAGAGTGAAGCTATAAACAAATTTTTCAAAACCATTATTGAGAACAAAGAGATATATAAACTCAAGTCGAACTAATGTCTCACACACTACTATTACATCTCCAATTATATTAAAAATTTAAGATGACATAAAATTTTAATTTTTATCTTTTAATTAATATTTTAATATCTATTTACGTGTAAATTCAAACATTTTATCAAAAAGTATAGTAAAAACCGATAAATATTTAACTAAAGTTAAGTAAATAAAATAATCAAGATTTAAATTCATGACATCTATTATAATACCATGTTAAATTATTATTTATCCTAAAAACAGCGACTCATACACTATAAATATATAATTTAACTAGGATTATTAGAATTAGATTGATGATGAAGATATATGTTTTTTTTTTGGTTTTTTTTGTTTTTGTTTACAAGGAACAAAAACAAATTGTCTGTTGGCCATGCCAAATATAGAATTAGGTGAAATTGCTCCATTCTCCCGCCACTACACTTGGGTTCTGGTTAGAGTTCTCTCGCCGCTGTAAATCTCCATAGAGACCAGCGAATCAAAGGAGCACCCGAAGATGAGCGATGAGCTATCCTCGTTTCTGGAATCTGGTATCTACCGGTTCGAAAATTCGAACGCAGTTTTCATCGATCCGGTGCGCGTCCTGAGCCGCTCCTATACCCGGTTTAGGGTTTCCCCGTCTGCGTACTATCCTCGTTTCTTCGAGTCCAAACAAGAATCTAGGGTTTCATCTTCTACTTCTAGAAAGCGAAAGCGGAAGGAGAAGCAGCCTCAGGCTCTCAACGACAGAGAAAAAGCCGCCGAACGACGACACCAGGTAACTATCCAATATTGAAAATGTGGTCGGAAACCTTAATTTGTGTTACTCAGAGATGCAAGTGGTCTGCTATTTAGTGAAATACGCACAGAAGCACTAGATTAAGTCGTTGATGAATTGGAAACGGGGTTTAGGGTTTTTAGACGGTTGTGGTGGCGATTGCGGATTGTGAATTTGGTTGTGCGTGCGTTGCAGGAAGCGAGGCCTTTGTTGCTGAAGGCACATGAATGTTTGCTGAGAGCCACTGATCTTTTGGAGGCTATGAGCAATCTGCGGAGAGCTTTTGATTCTTCGAGAGAATGCGGAGACTCGTCATTGCCGGGTGTTCCACAACAATCTTTTGTTGAACTGGGACGGGTCTGGCAGACCCCTCTGTATGAAATTACTCTTAATTTCCATCAACATGAGAAGCCGAATGCTGATGGAGGTCGGTTTCATGATCGGCACTCTTGCTTGGTTTATGCTTCTTTCCATTTGCTTAGAAAATATGTATGAAAGTTAGGGGCGTGAAAGATATTGAAATTTTTTGAATTGACCAAAACCCAGAACAATGTGAAATATTAGCTTGAGGTATTTTTTTTCCTTGTGTTTGTCTTGATTTTCTCTGCAACCTAATAATGATAAGCTGGGATAAGTGATTAAGATATGAATTTCCTACTGTTGATTATAAGATATCAGCAGCATTTTTGGTTATGTAATTTCCAGATAGGTTTTAACTATTAGAATTGATTCAATTGTCTTTTATTTGCTCAGTTAGTGGCTTCTTACCAGGGTGTTTGGTTGTAGAGTCAAGGCATGGATTTTTTAGTTTTATTTTTACTTTTAGGAAGAATGTGAACTAGAATATTAGTGCTTAAAGCTAATTTATTTATGGCACTGGCACTCTCTGGACCTTGCTCCTATTGGGTGTGGTTGACTGATAAGGTTTTGAATTCTGTGCTCTCATTTTCATATGTGAAATTGTTTCCCAGTTCCTGCCAACTTATCCTCTATTGTTGATTTTCAGGTTCGCCAATTATGCAAAACTGTGAAGAAAGAGTGCTCCCTGTATTTAATAACTTGGTTCTAAATGAGACTAGTGATGATGTGGAGGCTAAATTTTTGAACAGTTCATATGTAATGCCTCAAAAGAGTTGCTTCTACATGGTATGTTGGCTTATTATTCCTTTTCTTTTTATCATGAAGGAATACTCCCTAAAAAATTTATGTTTGTTCGGTTATTCAAATGTTAAGTTTACATTTTCTGCTTTTATTTCCTGCGAAAAGATGAACATGCATTTTCTTTTGGTTATTTATTTATTTGTCAGCATTGGACCTCTTTCACCTTGTTTTGTGAAAATTGTTTTTATTTTCAACAATTAAGATGCAAACAGTTTCTCGTTTCACTTTCAATGAAAATAGCATTGTTTCAATAACCAATCATGCCCTTAGTTTAAAACTTACTTTGCTTTTCTGAAGTCTTATGTGAAATATCCAATTAGTGTTATTATTCAGTTCAGTGTCTTACATGTCTTTATATGTCTTGTTTTCTGTCATGTGGAAGTCTGATATCGGGCAGATTCACAACCTGATTCCTGGTAATTGTTATATAAAGAAGTCAATTATTTTGTTGAGTCTATTTTGAATGTGCAAAGCCGCTTAGATCTGTAGTTAACATTCCAAGATAATTGTTGCTGAATTGTGTCCATTTATCTTTCCTTCTAATTTTATTCTTCTTTGTGCCGAATTTACAAATTGCAAAAGTTTGATAGTCACTTTAATTGCAAGACATGTGATATGGAACTTATTGGCTAGTGGAAACCATCCTCAACTTGTTATCATGTGCCCATGTGAACCTCTTGTCTACTGCTTTTCCCACCCTTTTAGTTATTGGCAGCTTATCACCATACCTTATAAATCTAAGTTGGTATTTTCATTAGATTTTATCAGTCTTTTGGTAATTAAGTCACAAAAGTCTTGCCAGTTCTACTTATTAACTTTTGGAGGATGTTTAATCAATCTTCTATGCAGCCGAGTCTGGTCATGGATTCAATCTTATTGTGGTTGATCCACCATGGGAAAATGGGAGTGCCCGTCAGAAGTTAAGGTATAAGACATCCTTCAGCTGGAATACATGCTGTCTAGCTTTACAAAATCTGCAAGATTCTGAAAATTCATCTATGAATCTCCTGTAAATGCGTTCTTGTATCTGGGACATGTATAGCTTAAAAAACTGTTTGAAAATAAGGTGTTTCTCTTCATATACTATAGAGATAATTAACTTTGTCAATTGCATTAATTTGAAGGGAAATTACCTTCAGAGAATGTAAGTTGTTAGATCAACATATCAGGTGGTGAAAACCTCTCTCATATTACTTCTAGAATTTTGTAGATCAATCTATGCAATAAAAAATGAAGGGGTAGATGACTGATAGAATTTTTTTGGCTTTCTATTCTGTATATGTTAGTCTTAGATGGCTTGTGATTTTAGTTATAGACATTGATGGCAATTATAGATTTGTGTTAACATGGAAAGCATGGAACTGCTGTTTTCTGTGACTGAGTTTAACAGAGTTTTAAGGAACATTCATGATTATTATATCCTTTTTATGGTTTCATTGCTATTATAGGTACCCAACTTTGCCCAACCGTTATTTCTTATCTCTTCCTATCAAGCAACTTACTCACAAAGATGGAGCACTTGTGGCATTGTGGGTGACCAATAGGGAGAAATTGCGTGGTTTCGTTGAGAAAGAGCTATTTCCTACATGGGGAGTCAGATATGCGGCCACTTTTTATTGGTTGAAGGTGATCTCTCTCTCTCTCTACCCTTTTTTTCCCCTTGGGAGATAACTAGCATGAATATGTGACTTATTGTGCCAAGATTATGGTTTTACTTGAGTCTTGCAGGTGAAAGCAGATGGTTCGGTTATTAATGATCTAGACCTCTTTCATCATAGGCCATATGAATGCCTCATACTGGGCTACTGTCATACGGAGGTGAGCCTGTATAGTTTAAGCAATCCCAGGTTTAATTGTTGATGCCTTCTGGGTGTAGGTTGTTCATTCTTATATATGTTTGCCACTTGCGCTGTTGATCCTTGCAGTCTGTGGATTCTGAATGCCTGTCAAAATTTAAACCTGTACAAGATAGTCAGATAATTATTAGCATCCCCGGAGATTACTCAAGGAAGCCCCCAATTGGAGGTACTGTTGTCTTTACATAATATGAGTTAATAATAAGTAAATATATAATAGCCAAAACCTATTCATTGTGAAATTGTTATTAAATCTCTTAAACTGTTTTGTTCTTGTTTGTTCATTATCAGTCTCTGGCTTTATCCGTCTGAGGATAGGGGTATATATTTCTATTTGCTATAAAAAACATGAGCACATTGTTTTTAAATTCTGAAGTAATTTTTGCCATTTATACATTTAGTTTTAACATTATTTATGAAGTCATTGAGTAACATCTACTAATCCTATTTTGTTTAGGGTTGCTTCTGGAGTATGTTCCAGGGTTCAAGCCCACTCGATGTCTAGAACTATTTGCTAGAGAAATGATTTCTGGATGTACTTCTTGGGGGAATGAACCACTTCGATTTCAAGAGTTGAGATATTTTATTAGGGATAGATGAATGGTACGTCTTATGGGGACCTCAAACTAGCATAGTTCCTTTAGAACGATTAACAAATTAGGAACCAGTTGATTATCTTATTTAATTTGTCATTATTTTGTTCATGAAAACATCTGCACCTTTTGGAAGCTGAGAACAGGGTTGAATGTCAGCGTCCCTCGGAGAAACTCGTTCTTGTAGAATATCAAAGCATCCATCATGTCATGATGTCTCCGCCTTTATTTAGCTATTAGAGTCCATGTGGCAGTTATTTGGGATGTGGATATAGAAACATTAAACGGATTGATTGATATCATGTCCCCCCGGGATTCAGGATATTGGTAGAAAGAAAAATGCAATTGTAGCCAAGAGAATGAAACAAAAAGAAAAGTTAAAGCACGAGCATCAGAATACTATATATTCGTACATAGAAAAAGAGGGATTGAGGTCCTTTCTTCAGCTGTCCGAATAACGTAAAAATTTGGGTAACTGGAGAGAAGGTTACAGGCACATATGCCAGCATTCTAAGCTTCTCCTGGCAGGTGAATCCTTCTGCTTCTCTTAAGGAGCTACACTTTGTGTGTTATTGGGATAGCCTGATAAATGAGATCCTTGTCTGGAAGTGCTGGAAGAGTTGGTGATAAGAAAACTTGAAAATAGGAAAGGGCTTTCAATTAACTATCAATAAACTAACCACCCTTTTACGTGATAAAAGTCCTTATAAAGTCATATCCTAAAGAGATGACTAGCGAATGAGCGACTTGAGGTAATTATCGTTGTCAAAGCGAAAATTGTGACGCTCTTGTAGCTACTTTTACTTTTCTCTTTTTTAGCGTAGTTTTTATTTTATTTTTAAATTATTTCTTTAAATTTGGAATAAATAAAAGGTTTTAACAATATCCTTGATTGTGTTAGAAGACCAGCGATGATTGCATTGTTATATTAGAAGACAATTACGAGCCTAAATTCTAATTTCGCTGGAGCTTGGGGGAGTACTTGAAACGTAGGTCACTGCCATGACCTTCACCTACCATCTTAAATGGGTGTACTCACTTCAAGCCCACCAACTTTGTTATCTCTTTAATTGCTATTATTAGTGAAATTTTTTATTTTTTGTTTATTTTGGTATGCGGTCAAGGTTTCGAGAAGAGTTAATCTCCGGACGTATTTAATTGCCAAATGGGTCGTTTCTTATAATTATTATGAAAGTATTCTCACTTCTCTTTCCTTTTTAGTATCTGTAAGAATCAAGAGTGGAAAAGATCCGTCTTGAACCCTTTCCATTTTTCCCAAATTTGCTTGTATATATAAAAAATAAATAAATAAAAACTTTGTTACATGTTGCAACACAATAAAATTTAATTCAAGAAAACATGATTTTTAATTACAAATGCTTTTAGAGGTACTACATTTTTTACCACAAATTTTTTACAAATTAATGTGACACCACATGTGACACTTATTGCATCAATTATTAAACAAATAAATTTAATTGTGACTGACGTATTAGTGTTACGTAGACTATCACGCTAATTTATAAGAAAATTATAAAAAAGCTCTCCGACCGAAGGCAAGTGAAAAAAGAAAAAATATGTAGGATCGTAGATTTGATTTGGGCCAATTACCTTACAACGGCATGGCCCATGGATCTATTAGTAAACAAAAGTTCTTAATAAAACTTTAGGACCTTTTGGTTCTTTTCGGCACCAATCTTTGACCTGAAAAAGACGGGAAAGCAACAGCGTGGGCCCATCTTCTTCATGAATCAGTCGTTTTATGGCTGATCATACGAAGTAGTGCTAGAAGAGGACGAAGTTTAGGGTTTTTGTGATTTTTAAAATTATTATTAAATTTGTGATAATTAATTATTAAATTTGGATGAAATCTTTATTTTATAAGATTAAAAGAAAAAGAAAAATTTGCGTACTTCTTCTTAGATGATCATGCGTACATGAGGCTCCTTCAGACTACTGATTAATCGTCCGGAACTTGTGGGTCCTATCAAGCCGTCTGGGCCCACCACAGTAATAATTAGGTCATCAGGACCTCAGGATTCAGAAGGAAGTGACACAAAACCTCCACGCGGCGATCTCAACTCTGTCGCACACATTGGCAAGAACACTAGCCTGCACTCACCAACACCATTTCCACTTTCTACCACCCCCACATCCCAGTCCTACACTGTATCTGACCAATCCTGAAACAAGAAACCTAAGAGCTTGGCTGCACCCGAACACACCTTAACATTCCCAGAAATCAACTTTATCTTTCGCTCAGACACACAGAGATTCTTCTATACGTCCAGCGTAGAAAGGCAAGCGTATTCCTCGTGAGCAACTGGGTTTAAATCTCCTGCGACGCACCACAGACAGATTTAGAAGACAGAGAAAGAGAGAGAGAGGTACAGAGTCACAGTGGGGTTGCCGGAGAATGACGTCAGACGGGGCGACGTCAGCGACAGTGACGAGGAGGAAGCCGTCGTGGAGGGAGAGAGAGAACAACCGGAGGCGAGAAAGGCGGAGGAGGGCCATTGCGGCGAAGATATACGCGGGGCTGAGAGCTCAGGGGAACTACAACTTGCCCAAACACTGCGACAACAACGAGGTCTTGAAGTCTCTCTGCACCGAGGCTGGCTGGACCGTCGAAGAGGACGGCACCACCTATCGCAAGGTTTTGCTTCACTTTTACTTTCTCTTCTTTTCTTGTTGTTGGCCCAGAAAGAATTCCATGTTTTGTTTATGAATTTCACTTTCACTTTTACTTTCTCGTCTTGTGGAGCATGTTTTGTTTTGTCTTAGATCTATAGGCAATGCTAATTATGCTATGCGTTTGGGTTATGTGCGTTTCTGGGTAGATCATGATTTGGGAAGAAATGGGTTGTTTTAGTTGGATCCCAACTTGTTTCTAGTTTGACTTTACTTTCTGGGACTTGGTCTGAGATTGTTATTTTTCAACTAGGGTGAATCTGCAATTTTAATTTTTAGCTCCAACCTAATTGTTCTTCTATTTATTGCGGGGAGGTGATTTTAAGTGCTAAACAAGTCACAGAATTTATGGTACATCAGTTTACAGCTTGTAGAGTGCAATCAAAGCAATCAATAGCTTTTTTTGGGGGGTGCGTCTTCGTAGCCAGATCTCCCCAAAAGAAAAATAGCAGAATTGATGAAAGAATTCTATATATTCATTTATTGATCAGCTTGTGCTGCTCAATTTGTAAGCATTGCCTTTGTAAATTGTAAACATATATCTAACATAAGCTA
The DNA here is from genome assembly GCA_900184695.1 of Betula pendula. NCBI lineage: Eukaryota > Viridiplantae > Streptophyta > Magnoliopsida > Fagales > Betulaceae > Betula > Betula pendula. The sequence goes on along the minus strand of FXXK01000782.1, from coordinate 51,033 downwards.
GTAATGTATCAGCTTTGGTATTTGTACAGGGATGCAAGCCGGGCCCAAATGATATGGCAGGCACTTCCACCAGAATCACCCCATACTCTTCTCAGAATCCCAGTCCTCCATCTTCCTCCTTTCCAAGCCCAATTCCATCTTACCAAGCCAGTCCCTCCTCCTCTTCCTTCCCCAGCCCGTCGCGCAACGATGCCAACAATTCATCTTTCCTTATTCCCTATCTCTGCAATGCCATTCCTTCGTCTCTCCCTCCTCTTCGGATCTCTAATAGCGCCCCTGTAACCCCGCCTCTATCATCACCAACTTCAAGGAATGCTAAGCCAATCCCCAATTGGGACTCCATTGCCAAACAATCCATGGCTTCCTTTAATTACCCGTTTGGTGCTATTTCTGCCCCAGCAAGCCCAACTCATCGTCAGCGTCATACTCCGGCTACTATACCCGAATGCGATGAGTCTGACTCATCCACCATTGATTCTGGCCAATGGATTAACTTCCAAGCATTTACGTTCTCGACGGCTGCAATGACGACCTCTCCAGCCTTTAGCCTTGTTAAACCCTTTTCTCAGCAAATTATACCCAATGTAACTAATGAGAGGGGGAGAGGTGCAGAGCTCAACTTTGGAGTTGGGCAGGTTAAGCCATGGGTTGGAGAGAGGATTCATGAGGTAGGATTGGGTGATCTGGAGCTCACACTTGGAAGTGGGTCGAAGGCTAAGAGTTAAAGTGTACTAGTGGGAATGCTTAGACTGGGTTATGGAAAGGCAGAAGAAAAGAGATCAGTCTGTCTGCTGGTTCATGGTTCACTCAGCTTGCTATTATTCAACTGCATTTTGCATTGGTCACTCAATTCTTTTCACTGTGAATTTCATCATCTTTGAACCAAACTTTTCATGAGGGATTATCATTCCAAAGTTTTATGTCATTCCTTCATATAGTGATAAAAATCTTAATATGTTTGTTTGGGATGTCTTAACTAGTTTTACTTTTACCTATAGATATGGTGCGCTATTTCTTATTGGATTTTACCAATTACTGACACCTCTATAGACTCCTGAGATGAAACTGACAAAATTATTCTATTTATTGTATTTATTTATTATAGATGGTCTGCTTTGCCTAATGTCCTTGTAGGAAAACAAATAAACTCTTATATTCCTTCAGCGTTCAAGTTTTAATGAATTAAATACACAAACAGGCAACTTTAATACTGCTCATATGATTGCCGGAAGTTCATATTTTGGATGCCTTCCAACTCTCTAATAGTAAACGTATTAAAATATTAACTGAGTAACTAAATTTATTATTTGTTTATTAGTTTAAAATTTTGATATAAAAGTGATGACTTAATCAAGGTTTTAAAATAATTAGTCTTGTAATGACAGGACCGACAAATCCTTGTTCATGCTGATCTATTATATGTCGTATGAGAATATTATATTATTAAAATAAAAGATTAAAAAGTTCGGACTTCCAAATTATGAAGGGCTGTCGCGTAGCAAAGGCCATCTTCTGCTGTCTCTGCCCAAGGAAGGGTCTCGTCTTGTCCGTATCTCTTTAACCTGAGGAGTCATCTTCATTGTCACTTGCTGCATGTGGCCGCTTCAAGGCATGCCCTTTTCTTTGCGGAGATGATTGGTTTCAAATCATGGTATGCTTTATTTTGCAGTGTAATTTTGTATATCAAAATGCGATTTTCAATCAAGTTGCGAAAAAAGTAACATTTCAAAGTGTGTTTTAAAAAAATTGAAATTTGAAAACATAAAATAATTTGTGTTAATTTGTGCTTTCAAATTGCATGCAAGGGTTCATTTTTTAAAAATACACGATTTTAAAGATTAAATTATGATTTTAAATGCTAAAATGTGATTTTATCAAATGTGTAATTACATTTTTAAAAATTGTGTATTCAAATTATTATTTTTAAATCGCACATTTTGAGATCACAACCCCAAATTGACACAAAAACGATTGAATTGCATGGGATTTACTATAGGAGTGGAACTTGATTACACAAGGCCAAATGACGAGAACCACACAAGTTTAAGGCACCTCTCCTAAACAAGAATTTTTCCAAACGGTATATTAACCCCATAAAGAGGAGCAAAACATGCGTGGAAGTTTACATGGAGCATTTACTGTCAAACAGCAAGAACATACTATTAAGGTTAGGTTAAAACGACACACAAGCAGATGAAGAAAAAGAAAGCATGCTACAAGAGATGTAGATGGAGGAAAAACGTAATACGACACTTGCTGCGGACCTTTGCTCTTCACCCCCTTTCAACAAAATTCCTACTTAATTTGATTTGTGTGATTAGTAAGGAACAAACTGTGGCTTAGGCAGATCCAGATCTCCATCAATTTGCTGTCCTGGATGTAAAATTGCTGAGAATCTCCATGCAATTCATTCCCGAGATAAGCATGTATTCTCCATAGCTTCATTTATTTCCTTTGTCTCCTCAATCATGGGATTCAAATCCTTTTTCAGATTTGTATTGCACTCTTGGTATCTGAAGCACGTCAAGAGATGATCGTTGACGATTCCGGCCACCTGCATGAATGAATAAACAACAGTCGGCCCAACACAACGGAAGCCTCTCTGCATCAAATCCTTGCTTATGACTTCTGCTTTAGGTGTCTTCGCCGGTACTTGACGTGCATAACGAAATCCATTTCTTATTGGCTTGTGATTCACAAAGCTCCAGCAATAGTTACCGAAGGAACCAAACTCCTGCTGAACCTGCAAGTGTAAATGTTAAATGTTAAATCACAGAGTCTTAAGGTTTAAACTCAGTTTTGATACTTAGAAGTTTAAGTCGATAAGAAATAGTAATTTTATTATTTAATTAATACTTTAGCAGTAAATCATACAGAAATGTATATTTTCAAAACCTAATCGATTTACCTCAAGTTGTAAAATTTTGGGGAAACTACATTTACCCCAACTTTCACTTCAATTGCAATGTCCCTCCAAACTAAATAAAATAATATATAATCGACCCTTCTCCTTTTCACTTAACCCCCTGCCCATTATAATTTTTGTTTAACCGGAATGGAAAATCCGTGAAATGTCCTTTATATCCCCACTGAGGTGTGTGAAAATACTAAAATGCTCCTAGTTAGATGTGTGAAAATACCAAAATGCCCTTAAAATAAAAATAAAAAATCTCTAGAGGAGACCCACAGTGAGGTTTCCATGAGTCACCTAGCCGTTGATATATTCTATATTTTAAAACAAAAAAAAATATAAAGTATGGGGTTTTATTATTATTTTTTGTCTGATTTAATGAAAAACCCTAATAAAGGGGGCGAAGTGAAAGGAGTTAGTAATTCAGAAGTCAGTTGCAACTTCTTTTAGTTTGAGGGACATTATATAAAGTAGTTTACCCTAAATTTTTTTAGAGTTTTTGTTTACAATTTTGAGCTTATAAAGCTCCAATATCTTGACTTTAAAGCACAATTTTATAGCCAAATGGGTCTCAAGACAAAAATTCAAACCTTATATATGGAAAATCAAGATTTTTGCCTTTTAAACTTGATTGTTATACGTGCATGCAATGTTAAAAGTCAGAACAATTTTTATTTGATTATGAAGTTTGGGAGAAAGCCGACTCTTAAATCCAAAATTTATGAAGTAGGAATGTCAGGTGAGACATCAAATGCATTGTTGATGCTTTCAAACTCTTGAGACATGCTAGAAACCCTATTTTTATCTCATTTTATTGATGTAGCACAGCTAACCAGCTATGGTTAAAAAGCAAATTTAAGGGCTGATTGGCAATATCAAATCAATAACGTGAGATAAAAGTATGGTGTATAACATTACTCAACTCCTTATACCCTGACTTGATTATTCATTACCTTAAGCACTTGTTTAGCATTCTCTACAACTGCACGGAGCTTTTGGTCAGATAGCAATGGGCTGCCATTTACTTTCAGGGACATCAACTTCTTCTCAGTAAACTGTGCAATGGATGATGGGTCAAAACTGTCAAAAAGTTTCCTGCCAAATGGATCAAAAACAAACATCAAGTTTTATGTACATGGGCAAACTTTTCTCTGTTGATGAGTAAAGGGAGTAGAAACAAAAAACCTGAATATGTCTCTCTTGTTAAGAATTGCTGGCCAGCTTAGTTCTGCTAACGCTTGTGAAAAGACAAGTAGCTCAAACAACTTCCTATCCTCATAAACTGGAACCCCCCATTCCTCATCATGGAAAATAGTATAACTTGGGTCTGTTAAAAAAAAAATACCAACTAGCTGAATCACATTGGATTAGATTATAAATAAGACAAGTAGCCATTGGAGATGGTGGGCATCGAGATGCTCGCTGACGACCAGCCTGAAGGAGTCAACCATGTGGTAGAGCTGATAGTGGGAAGCAGAGGAGGGTCCGGCTGCTTAGGCCTAGGCAAGGTCCAAGCCGTTGGAGAACATGCCATGGGTGGTGGTGACGAGACCCAAGCCATAGATGGCTTGGACCTTATCCGGGCTTAAGCTGCCGGCTCCTCTTCCGCCACCTGCGATTGGCTCTACCACGTGGTCAACTCCTTCAGGCCAGTCGTTGCGACACTCTTCTCAGTTCCGGTGCCACTATCAATGCCGGTTTTTTGGCTGTGAATGGCCATGATTTTAGGAATTAAATGCCCTATAATACCTTAGGCATTTCAAGACTACACATACATGACCAACTGTTGGTGCTTTTCACCATGTCAATCTTGGTAGTGGTATTAACCAGTTCAGACAAAGTAGTAATGACACCATTTTATAATCAAAATTAACTACATTATGCCTGTCAAATCAACCGGCCATTGATCACCCCAACTATCTGGATAGGCAATAAATATGCTACGCTGCAATTACAACCTACTACGAGTTTAAGAAGTGAACCGTATCACTACCATTATGATCAGGACGTCATGTTCAGGCCTTGCTTGGTTTCTAGATGCCAAACCAACTCATTTCAAACTTTGCAGCTTGTTATTTAGGCTTTGGAGAAGTATCTAGCATAGCTTTATTTACTCCGATTTTCATGGGTCAATAACATATAAACCCTAATTGGCTAAATCCTATTCAACTTGGGTAACCTCTTTTTTTTTTTTAGTAAATCAAACAAAGCAGGAAAATAAACTAAGGGGGTGGGTGACGGTGGAGGGATCTTTCCCACTACAGATGGGGGAGGTGGGGAGGATAAGTAGACTTCATGAGAAACCTCAACAGCCCAACCTCACATCGAGTACATGGTCGTTGAGTAAACCCCGGATAGGCCTACCCTTAGCCAGGATATCCCTAACCATTTTGGTAAGCAAATCTGGCTGACTTTGTCAACTGTTCAATTTATGCCACGAAGGATTACTATTGCTATGCTGTGTCAGAGGAACACCATATCCATCTTGCTAAAATAAAGGAAAGTGCAAAGAATTAAAGCAGATTCATAGCAGCCGTCAGAAATTAAAGCCAGTTTGAAACAGTGCGAACTAATTATTGGTGAAAAGCAACTTCATGGAGCCTATTAAATAGCGTTGTCAAGAAATGTGAAAAGGAAGGACTTTAAGGGCCTCTTTGTTTTTGTTTTGTTATCAGAGAAAGCTTTTTGTTCCTATAGTAGCAATCAATTAAAAAAGCAGCAAAATATCTTCGTCAATGAATTTTCCAACACCGTGTTCTGAATTTACTTTTGCCTTAAAAACAGACCGCTTTTTGCATTATTTTCTCTTCAAGACAAATAAAACCAAGCACATTTATTAGATGCCACCACGGTTTTGTTTTCTAAATGGAAAATGCTTGGGGTAGACAATCCCCTACAAACTCACCTGACTATATATCTACATTTTATGAAAATTAGTCACGTGCTAGCCCACAACTTAGTGACTAATGTGTCTAGTGTTATACTTTATTTTTTATTTTTTTTAAAAAAACATTACAAGTGCTACATAAATTACAACGATAATTTGTAAATGTAGTAAATAACATGTCACAGTCCAAGTACAAGCAGTACTTCACATTTTAATAGTCGACTTTCTATGTTATGTAATCTATCACGTCAATATATAAATAACTTTTAATAAAAGCTGTACTTCTAACCTTGTAAAGGTTGCATATCCTCCAAACTATGTTGGGGTTGCGATGTCCATTTTTACAAAAAAATAAAAAATAAAAAAAAGACAAAAATACTGTTTATAAAAAATTTAGAAAAATAAAAAATTACTTTTCCTATTTTTTTTGTCCTTCTTTTTTTTTAAATATATATATATTTTTCATTAAGGATATTTTTGTTTTTAGCGAAATAGGACTTGCAATGTCAATAGTGTAGTCAGAGGGAGTACATTTACTTTATCCATAAATTAGATGTCCTAAAACAGATAGAACAAAAAATTTGAACCCTCAAGAAAACAGAAAACGCTACGCTTTAACATGGATTGCAGAACTTACTCACCAGAGTGAAGTGTTATCCAATCACACCGTTTTGGCGGACCCGAAATCTTCGGCGACAACAACGCCGCGGCCTCCGCCCCGTCAGGGACAACCTTCACGGGCCCAAACCCGTTGCGTCTCACCGTCCGAGAGTTCACCGTTTTCTTCGCCGAGGAAGCGCTCGAAGAAGAATCTGAGGAGCACGAACTGTCGACCGAGACATTGTTCCGCACGGCCGGTTCCGGAATTTCGGAGGCACGATTTCTCTGCCGCAGTGGCCTCTTCGGGTTCTCGGCCTTCCGTTTCAGTTCTTCGGAAACCCTAACTCTGTTCCCCGCCAGACCGAGAATGGCTCGGGGCTCCGAAACCGGTTTAGCGGATAATTGAAGCTTAGTGGCCACAGACATTGCTGTACAAAGTCTTAACACTTAAAAAACCCCGCTGTTCTAGCCTTCTGTGTTTGATTGGCGCTCTAAAACGACGACGGTTAAGCCGAAGTTCTGTTTTACAATGGATTCCTTACTTAATATGGGCGAATTTTTTTTTGGATTTATGTGGTGAGAGAGGAGAAATTAGGGGAATATTGGGGGGTAAAATGGTCAATAAGCTTGGTGAGAATAGGAAGGAAACTGGGTTCAGGAGCAGAGAAGAAAAACAGAGGAGGGCGAGGCGTGGAGCGTAGACAGTGCACTGAGCAGAGAAGGACGGGTTTTTGGAGGTTTTAAAAACGGCAAGTTGAAATGGGGTAAGGTACTGGTCACAGCCGGTGACAGTGCTGGCGTGTGGGTGACCGTTTACCGCTTTGGCTTTTCAAAGAGATGTGAAATTTGGGCCAAATGCCGAATTTACCCCTGTGTGGTGGCTCGGAATTGCAATGGTACCAATCTTTGACTATGACTGGCCATTTATGTCGGTAAATCGATGATTAAGAAATAATTGCTATTGTGTTTAGCAATGCTTTTAGTACAAATCACCCAATTAATGATTGAAAGGATTATAGTTGTGGGGTTACACCGATTTAATCTTGTGGAGGGGTTACTTTCTCTTTTAATCCTTCTAATCTCAATAGTCATTTTTATTTTAAATGAAATATATATATTAAATAGTATTTAGTATTTACTTTATTATCAGGATTTATAATTAATGTATTCAGCAATATATACAATTTTACGTTATATAACTTTTTTAGAAAAATTTAACGACATTAAGTACTCAATTTTGGGATAATCAATCACCTTCATCCAAAATAGTTAAAATTAAGATTTGTTCATATGGATTATTTTGTTACAAAGACATATCACAACAATTTATTAGTTCATTTGGAAACTACAAGAATTTATTTGTTACAAAGTCAAATTACAAGTACCATTTTTTTTTCAATGTTAATCTTATTGGGAATTAGAGAGGGCTCAATGCAATATGCAGTAAGAGTATCTAACAATTTTATAATCTGAATTGCTAATAATTCGAACGGTAAATATAAAATACTTCATATAAAATTTACTTATCCTTACAAGTCTCGAGCAATCTACTCACTTTTGTTGTAATAAGTGAGCCCATAAAACCTCTCTTATTTACTTTACAAATTATTTAGCAATTTGAGTAACAAACTACTGGGATCCAAATTCTTAATGTAAATCATGGTTAGCGAATATTGGTTTTGACTGAAGATAGGATTGATGGTGATCGGTGAGTAATTGGGAAGAAGGTAAAAGGGTACCTATGGTATTTCGTTCAAATATAAAGCAGAGCAGGTGAACGGTGAACCTTAGGCTATGTGTCGCATTCGGTTGGTAATGTAAAATGGGTGGCGTGTGGTATATGGCTTTTGGTGGGGAAGTTCCTTTACCGTTAAAAAAAGGATCCAAAGTCCCTCACCAAAAGGGGGACAGTAGTGGGTGGCCAACGGTATGTGACCTGGTCGATCGCGAAAATTCTAAAGGATGGACCGGCCCATATGCACCTTCACATAGATTACAGAAGTTGGGCTTCTAAGATGGAAAGCTTGAAGCTGCCTAAAGTCAAGGCCCATTGTGTCCATGAGAAAAACATGGGAGGAAAGCGCATGGGTGAAGTTGCTGTCATACGGAGTAATACTAGAAACGACAGGCCTTCTTTGGGTAAGTTTTTTTTTTTTTTTCTAACTCAATATTTTTTCAAAAATTAATTATCTTCCACAATTCAATTTAATTTATTCAACTCAACTAAAAAATAATATAAACAATTATAGTTTTATTAAAAGAAAACTATATATATATATAATATATATATATAAAAGGGGGCTCAACCCATAAACATTTAGGGGTGGCGAGCCACTCCCTACAAGTTTTAGGGGTGGTTCGGCCACCCCAAGTAATTTTCGAGGGTGGCTCAGATACCTCTAGGAGTGGTTTCGAACTACCCTACATTTTTTTTAAAAAAAAAAATTTAAGAATTAAAATATACTTTTTATTATATTTTTCTTTCAAATATATTCACCTACTCAAACATTTTTTTAAACCATCCAAACATAATTTTAATTTTTTTTTCTTAGTATCCGTAAAGTCAACAAAGAATTAAATTAAATTGAATTAAATCAGATACCCAAAAGAGCACTAAATTTTTTTCTTTTTATTTTTATTTTTTTTTTGTTGTTGTGGTAGTGTTAATTAACTATTTTAATTTTTTTTAGGATAGATGTTAATTTAAAGGTAAATTAGAACTGTCACATAATCAATGTAAAATGATAGTGAGATAAAAGTATAGTTTCTAACATTACTCATTTCATATTGCATAAGTTGATAGACTCGGTGGTTAGGAATTGACAAAATTTTCCTTAAAAATATATGTGAAAATTAAAAATATATATAAGAATCATACACATACACATATATATATATAATAGTTTGAATTGAAGAAATTCATTCTTTAAAAAAAAAAAAAAAATGTTGGGATTGATCAAATTACTTCTAAGTTCTCATAGGTACTCAACCAAAAAGATTACGAAAAAAGTAATGTTGAGTCGTTGACGCGATTGGGTTTTGTATCTTGCTTTGGTGGGAAGCAAAAAGAAAGGCCATAACCAGGTGTTGGTGGTCGAAGAGCCGTAGGTTAAAGTGGGTTTGTCATTGTTGTAGCTACGATAGGCTAATTGACACCTAGATAGCGTGCAAGAAGACTAGGAGTGTGCTATTTAGAAAAGAGTAATGTAACGCACACACTTTAATATTATTTTTATTTTATTTTATTAATGTGATACTGTTAAGTACTTATTGAATTTTGTTGGAATAGTTTCCGAACTGCCTGAATCAACTAGAGAGACATCTCTCAATCAAAGGATTAGATAATTAATAAAGCTTCACAGGAAGTCAGGGATGTTGAGAAATAGTTNATGATGATTAAGCTAATCTATTATATTTAAGAAAGATGATGACGATAAGAACTATTACTTTTTTTTCCCAAAGAATCAAAAACCCCTTTTACTTGATCTGAGCCATGTTTTTATTGGAGAGAGAGCTGCAGTTGTTTTCGATCAAACCATGATACTCTCGGGATTGGCATAATTCCAAGAATCTCATAATTGGGCATTATCTTGAGAGCTTATCATTATCCCTTATTTTTCGGACTGACGAGTATTCTTTGGTGATAACAGCTTCTCAGGAATCTATCTGAAATTTCCTGAATCTCGAGAATGAATCCCGAATCTCTCGGTCCTTTAACGCACCTTTGAGTTGTCCCGAGTTATAGGCTTTTCTTCTGGGCTTTTTTAGCATTTTGGGCTTATAGCAATTTATCTTAATTGGTGGGATAATCCAATCGGTCCAATTTCCCAAAAAAAAATTATTAACAAAAAAAAAGAAGATTTATCCAAAAGCTTATTGGCAGTATCATGTCAACAAAGTAAGATAAAAACGATGTATTTATAAAATTGGAGCCGAATGTGAGAACATAAGTTTACATTCATTACTAATATAGGGTGCGTTTGGGATTGCGATTTCGTAGACAATAAATATAATTTTAAACCAAATCGTAAAAATTGAATTGTTTGGAAACTGTGTTTTTAAAAAATTGCGATTTGAAAACGCAGAAAATCTGCGTTTTCAAATCGCAGTTGATTGAGTGCTTTTTTGAAAACGCAGAATTTTAAATGCTAAACTGTGATTTTAAAGGTCAAACTACGATTTTGCCAAACGTTTAACTGCGTTTTTAAAAATCATGTTCTGCGTTTTCAAATCGCATTTGATTGAATGCTTTTTTGAAAACGCAGAATTTTAAATGCTAAACTGTAATTTTAAAGGTCAAACTACGATTTTGCCAAACGTTTAACTGCGTTTTTAAAAATCATGTTTTAAAATCGCACTTTTTGAAATTGCAATCCCAAATAGGCCCATAGCATAGCCCACTTTCTTACAAACACACCCAAGAGCAGTGTAATAGTTACACTAATTAAGATAATTAATTGTTGAGTGTTGTTAAAAGTACTACACATTTGATTAGAAGTCTTTTATAAATTGATGTGACAGAAACATGACATTTATCATGTTAGTCACTAAATAACTTGTCAAATTTTTTTACCCATGTAAAATGCCTAAACTCCTAAAAAGTCTCGTACAACAACTCTTTTTATGTTTCTTAAACTAAAATCGATCTAATGGAATCAAAAGTATTTCTCTTATTATTATTTTTATATATATATAAAAAAAATGTCTTTATCTTTTCTCTCTCTTTTCCTTAGCTTTTTAGTTATTTTGGTGAAATAAACTGCTAAAAAAAAAAGGTCCCCCAAGTAGACTCCCCATTTTTCTGAAATTCTTTTTGCCAGTGAACGTCACTCGCCAAAACAATAAAGCTTTTCGTCATCTCTCTCCTCACCTTTTTTATTCCTATTTTTCGCTTACTCCTCTTTCTTTTTACACGCACTGGTCGGAAATCTTGAGTTAAGTTTGTGGTTCAGTTGGGTGTGTATTTGATTGTTGAAATTCTGGTGTGTAGATGTCCGTTTTCTACAGTGACTCCGACCGTCTTTTAGGGAGGAGCTTTACTAGCAAAATAAGAAAAAACCATTAGAGTGGTTCACTGGCGCTTTGCCAGTGGGACCCCTCCGATGGTTAAGTCAGATGGAGAGGTGAGGAGAGGAGAAGGGAGAGGGAGAGATGGTTGTTATCTGTAAGAGACAATATCTGAATTCTTATATATCTGACACCCTATGCCCTCTAGTATATCTTTTGGGTTGTGGGCTGGTGACATGGGCCTTAGATAATTCTTAGGCCCTACAGGAATCTCCCAATTTCCTTGAATGATTAGTAAATCTATTCATAAAAATTTTATAAGTGTGTATGCCTAGACCCGTATATAGACTTTGCTTGGAGTTTCTGTATGGGCCTTACATGGGGGTTTGGATATTAAACCGAATGGGTATTTCCTGTTGTCAATGAAAGTTGCAAATTATGTTGTGTATGGTATTTGGGACATTTCTTGAACAATAGGGTAATTGTTCTCATATACACTGCTTTATCTGATTTGCGTTGTGCTTTATTCATTGTGATTCTTGTCTTTTTTGATTGTTGAAAAAAATAATAAAATAAAATAATAGAAGTAGACAGCTAAAAGGTTAGGACTAATAAAGTATTTTTAAAAAACTATATAACTAATATAGAGAAAAATAATTTTTTTAAAAACTACTTTAACTAATAATTTTTTTTTATTAGTTATGGAAGCTACGAGTGGAGTATGGAAGAAGCTATGGAAGCTACGTGTCCCAAGTATGGTCCGAAATTTCATGTGGTGAGCATGTAATAATCTTCTTCTTACTAAGGTTGGTCCTCTTCAAGAAGCGGATCACTTCTGACCCCTTATGCCCCTTGTGTGGCCTAGTTTTTGAGACTACCGATCATATTATTTGGAATTGTGCATCATCTACTGCTGTTTGGGCAGAATGTTCTCGCAAAATCTAAAAATTATCCATAGCTGAATGTGATGGCCTGTGCCTTTTTGAATAGCTGCCGGCAAAGCTTGATGAAGCTGATTTTGAACTAGTCTCTTGTTTAGCCCACACTAGAAGGAGAGGCGAACGAGGTAGCCTGTCTTTTGGTGAAAGCAGTGCTCCATCAATCTTTAAAATATGTTTGACAAGGGTTTAATTTTAATTTCATTCAAAATCTTGTACGAACTAGAATCCTTTCATTGATATTTATGAAAGAATGAATTTTCACTTAAAAAAGAACAAAAAAAAAAAAACTAATAAATTTTAATTTAGGACTACTTGGAACGTTCTCGTCCTTACATATCGTATGGTATTGGACCAAGAACAGGTATTCGATCCCTAAGAGATAGTTTGGCCATTCGTACATTGATATCGACAGATATGGTCTATATTTTTTGTGGTCCGTCGATTATTGGGTTTGGGGAAAAGTGAGGAAGGGAAAAAAATATTCATAAATACTTTGTTTTTTTCTAAGAGAAAAAAGAGGAAAAAAAAAAATCGAAAAGACATTGAAGACAGGTGATAACACCAATAATAGCAACATGTCGGGCTTATAATAATAAAAAAATAGCAATTATGTCGGGGATGGAGTAGAATCGAAAGACATTGATTGGAAGCAGGTGATAACAGTAATAAAAATCCAAAAGACATTTGACTCAGTCCTATTTGGGAAAGTTTTTTGTTTTTAGCAGAAAAGAGTAAAATAAAATAAAAAATATAAGCGTTAATAAGAAATTATAAACATAAAAGGAGTGTTTGGCAAAAAATTGAAATTGTTGTTGACTTTTTATGTAATATAAAGTAAAAAAAAATGTTATAAATTTTTTAATTCTTATTAAACACTCTAAATTAGTTCCACATTTGTATTATATTAGAACAGTTTTTCAACCGAAAAAAAAGAAAAAAAAAACACCCTCTAAATTTTTTTTATCAAACCAATCCTATTGTCACATCAATTACGGCTGCCCAGCATACCATGCAAGAACGAATTAGACCAACTTCCAGAGCAATCAAGAAAGGTATTCAATCTTACGAACAAGAGAAGATGTGAATCGAATAGAAAAAAAAAGAAAGAGAAGATGTGAATCTTTCAGAAGAAGAGCAGAAGACAAGAAGAATGAGGTGCTTATTTTTATTCATAAAAAAAAAATACAAAATAAAAAAAATGAGGTACGGTACTTAATCTTCATGAACAAGTAGAAGGCATAATAATTATATATAACAAAAAAATAGAAGGCATAAGGTTCTTGAACAAGTTTACAAAAAGGCATTACGCTAAGTCATAATTCCAGTCACATATTACATACATTTCAACTAGAAAAATATTTGGATATTGCAGTTTTTATTACAATATTTTTCTAAATTTACAATCCATATTTTACGAAAAAAAAGTGTCGTGTGACGATTCATATTTTAATGGTTGACGTGGTAAATATCACGTAAATTGTTACGTTAGTTTATAAAAATGGTAAGTGCCATGTGGATTGTTACTTGACGGTCCATATTTTAATAGCTAATGTAATAAGTATCATATAAATTGTCACATCAATTTATAAGAAATTTATAGTAAAAATTGTAACACTCTTAAAACATAATTTAAGTATGTCAGGCTCATTAATGTAAATGAATTCAAGGCATATATAGTAGTATGATATGAAGCTAACTAGGCCCGATTATTCGATGTAGTTTCCATTTAATTAGCGGATTTTATGCGCCAGTGTTAAATTCTTTTGTTTACACTAGCTAGTAGGACTTTGAAAGAATTAAATGAATAAAAAGGAACTTCTTTTTTAGTGGCGATGCATGATGAACAAAAAGCAACCTTCGAAAAAATTGAACATAGAATTCCAACTGTCTATTAATGAATTGAAAGAACTTTTTTTTTTTTTGGGTAGAGGAGCTTAATGCTTTCTATTCAAACCGCGGTAATGTTCATTGTTCAATAACCTTCAAGAATCCTCAAAGTCAATAGCTGAACTCTTTCTTTCTTTTATTTTTTATTTAATTATTGTGTAAAACAAATTAAGCTTCTTTCATGATCTGTTGTACGAAGGAGGTAAGCAAGTCTGTGTCATATGTTCTAGGTAGTGTCGTTTTATAAGTCAATATATATAGCAAGGGTCTTTTCACTATTTTGTGATATATTTTCGAACACCAAAAAAGGAAGCAACTCGTAGTCAAAAATCAAAACTCAATTATTAGAAATTAGACGTGTAAGTAAGAGCATTTTAGTCTAACAAATAGCGAGAAAATTTTAGTTCCTTTTTTTACCATGTCTTTCTCAACAATTTTTTTTTAAAAAATTTATTTATTTTTATTTTTTTCTAAAGACTATTTGAATTGTGCACATGCACTATAAGCTTTGAGCTTTGAACTTCTTTTACCAATCTATTTCCTTAAAGATCGATATAAACTTTAAGAATTTTTGTAGTCTCTTTCTCAATGATTTTTTTTTTCCTGTATCTTTTTTAAAGGTTGTTTTTGCACACTCTACCCTTCATTTCACTTTTTTTTTTTCTTTTTTTAAAAAAATTGGCACATATTTATGAAATTTGATAGATATAATTTTTAGTTCGACCCTACAATAATGAATTTATGACTTTGCCACTGCTTACAAATTGATATAACAGTTCACATAAGACTTACTATATTTACAACTAAACAATTAAAATTATTTATCTAATTTTCTTACTTAAAATTTTTGCCCATGCCACGGACGGACAGCTTCTATCAGTTGTCATGTTGACAAGGTCACCACCCGTTAGTAGTAGGATTATGATTCATTACAATTTCAAATAACTATGCAAATTTATACCCTTTTTTTAATCGAACGGATTGAAAAATGATATTTATTAAAAATGTGATATGTTATCAAGGCAGTTAAAAAAAAAAAATCCAAAACACTTTTTCTTTACTCTTGAAAGAGACTTATTTCCCAGCAAACAAAATGATAGTTTTTTGCTCAAAACTTTTCTACGACATAAAACATAAAAATACGATAAAAATATATCCAATTCTTATTAATAATATATCACTTTTTTAATAAATAACATTTTTTATCCCGTTCAATGCAAAAGAATGGTATAAATTCTCGTAATTTAAAAAATTATAATCCTCCATGTGGGCAAACATTTTTTAAGGCCAGTACTAGACCTATTCTGTCAAAATTATTTGTGACTTTCTTGATTTTAAAATCAACCAATCATAATGCTCTCAGAGCATATCTCAATTATTTGTGAATGGTCTTAGAAGAAGATATTCGTGACGTTCTTGATTTTTTTTAACTGCATGGAAGCCGGATCTTTTTGGTCTATTTGCTATCCAATCATTCTCTTGACCACTTTTTGGTAAAAGACTTTCTAAATGTGAATATCTACGGTCTTTCTTTTTTGGCAAATCAATGATTCGATTTCTGGAATGTACCGGTGGTCCATACATTCAATAATCGATTTACCAATAAAAAAAAAAAGAGTATAGAAATGGACAACAGAATACGTAAAAAAATATATCTTTTTTGCACACCAGTCATTGAATATGCAAAAGAAATGAACCTCGATTACACCAAAAAAATGCAAGGTAGCATATCTCAATTATTTCACATGACGACAGTTTCAAATCAATAATTCGGCAATTATATCGGGATATAAATTTTTTATGCAGGAGGAATTCATCGGACCTAATTTTTAAGGATAGAGTTTTTTTCTAAATTAATTTTTTCAATCTCATTTATAAAAGTGTTATGTGTCGTTTTGTATGTGAGAAGTACATGCATTTTTTAATTACAAGAATAAAGATGTAAAAAATTTATAAAAAATATATATGCTTATTTCAACTTTGTCCTTACAATTAAAAAATGCATGTACTTCTCATATGCAAAAGAACACATGACACTTTTATAGATAAAGTTGGAGGAAGTTCTTCCAACCTATTTTGAAGGAAAACTCTGTCCAATTTTTAAAAGTAATATTTATCTCTTGAAGATATGAGAAATGCTTATTTTTAATATTAATATTATTAAAAAAAATATAAGATTGTTACATGTGTTTTTAATAGCACTAATATAAAAAAAATTAATGCTTCTTACATGCTAAAAAACATATAATACTTTTAAAAATTTTATTAAATTAATTTCTTTACAATCTAATTTGTTGAAAATTTATGTCCATAATGTCAGGGATGGAGTAAAAAATTAGAATATTGTTATGGTCCTAAAATTTTTATTATAAAATCTTTATAAAATGACGGGTTAGTCTATAATTTGTAAAATAATTAAGTAAAAATTAATTTGATTTGTCAATTTAATTAGCTTGTGACTGACTTATTATCCATTCACTCTTAATCATGTCATTTATTAGGGACATCACATAATCAATTTGTAAAAAAAATCTAATAACCTATTTTCTAAAAAAAATCTTCCCCGAAATATGTTGTCTGACAAGTTGAATCCAACAAACATTTCCAGTTCTGGAGACCCCTTCTATCACTCACGGCCAATTTATGGCTTTCCCTGCATGGCATGCAATAAGAACGAATTAGAGACCAACTTCCACACAATCTTCCGAACAAGATCGAGAAGATAAGAATCTTTCATAAGAGCAAAAGATAAGGCGAATGGGGTGCTTATTCTTCATGAACAAGTAGAAGGCATAAGCTTGCATGTTGAACAAGTTTAAGAAAAGACAGATGCGTAGCTCTGCTCCCTATGCTGTGTGTGGCCCCTTTTTGCTTGAAAGCGGTTCAAAATGGTCATACTAAAGGAACGGTGAAAGACCTATTTGAGTGATCTTTCTTCGAATCTGCTTCTTCTGAGCCCAGCCACCTTTTGGCTCGCTCCGTATACTCTACTCGTTCCCTTGGTTTCGTCCTCCCATTCATGCATGAAGTAGATCCACGAAAAGGACATCTTCTAACTAGATTATTATAAGTCAGAATTCCAGTCACATATTATACACATTTAACCTAGAAAAATGTTTGGAATACTACAACTTTTATTATAATTTTTTTACAAATTCACGTGACAGTCTATATTTTATATATAAAAATGAGTGACACGTGAAGTGTCATAGAGTAGTCCACGCTTTAGTAATTAACACGATAAGTATCGCATGGACTATTACTTTAGTTTGTAAATGTGGTAGCTATCATGTGACAGTCCAAATTTTAATGACTGACGTAATAAGTGTAACGTGAACTATCACGTCAATTTGTATTATCCTTAACAACACTCTTTTAAGTATATCGCACTCATTACCGTCAATGACTTCAAGGCATATATGTATATATGTAGTAGCTAGTATGATGAAGCTAACTAAAGACCCATTATTCAATGTAGTTTCCATTTAATTAATTAGTGGATTAGATGCGTCGGTGTTATTTATTTATTTTCACGAAGGATCTTTTTTGAACGTAGAATTCGAAATATTAATGAATTCCAACTGTGTATTAATGAATTCGAAGAACATTTCATTTTCTTTCTTCTTTTTATTGTTAGCACTATATAGAGGACTAAGGAACTTAATGCTTTCTATTCAAACCGCGGTGATGCTCAAGAACCTTTAAGATTAATCCTCAATGCTTTAGTTTGTTTGTATGTGTTTTCAATCTTTGTTTGTTATTTTGTTGTTTGGTGGGGCCAATAGAATTTTGGCTGTTTTGATACTGGTTTGTAGTACTTAATTACTGAAGAGCTTGTATCATGTATTGCTTGTTAATAGAAATCTTGTTCATTAAAAAAAATTAAATTAAAATGCGCCATAAGTAATACTTATAAGCCTTTTTCTTTTTCTTTTTTTTTCTTTTTTTGGTATAAAAAACGAAGGGAAAGATAAGTATTTAGAAAACATAGCCTATATCACCGGGCCCTAATGCCTAGGTGGTTGGTTGTCCTGTGATCACGCTCAGATCAATGATTCTTTTTTCTTTTCTGTATTTTTTCTTCTTTTTTAATTATTATTATTATTGCTCAGATCAATGATTCAAAGGGCCCAAATGCCCAATGGTGGTACGTGGGTGGTGGCCGGTGTTGAAACATGGTGTAATGAGGCATTATTAAATGCTCGGACCAAAAAAAGGAGAGATGTTAGACAGCGTTATTATCTTGTACATATCCAACGTTCTTTTTCTTTTTTTATTTTTTAATGTAATTCCTGTTCATTCCATTTAGTAAATTTGTAAAGTAAAACTAATGTCTAATAGGTGGAGAGCCGCGGTCACCCAGACCCTAATGCTATAGTGCCTGTACCCTATACATAGTTTCATCAAAGGAAAGAAAAAATACATAAAATTAAGGTAGATCTACTACATATTTTCTTGATTATGACTAGAATATAATGCTTTATTTATAGAATTTTACATAAATTTCAATAATTTTAAATATAAACAAATTCTTTAAGTTAAAATAATTAAATCCATTAATTTACAGTAATTATATAATTTAAATTCATTAATTTACGATAATCAAATCATTAAGAATTTTTATCCTTATCACGCACCCGTAAGATAAATGGTCTATTTGCGATCGTTGAAGAATGGCTATTATGGCTTGAATAAAAACATTGGCTGTTATGACTAAAACTTGAACTTCGACAACTATAGTTGGGACTTGAACATCGGCAACTTTTTGGCTTGCATCGGTTACTATGATCAAGATTTGAATATCGACAACTTTTTGGCATCAACTAATATGGTTAGAATTAAGTAAACTATGGGCTTTAAATAGGCTATATGGGCTTAATATATTTCTCTTTGGGCAGTTTTTTTTTTTTCTATAGACAAAAACCACAACAATCGCACGGAAAACCTAGGAAAAAAAAAAAAAGGGCCAGGGACTCTCTGCAAAAACTTGGCGGCGGCTGGGGATGTTAGTGGTGAAGTAGAGATCCACACGTCTCGGTGTGAAGGAGACCGGTCCGACTGGGTGTGAAAGAGATCAGTGATGTGCTGAAAATGACTACCGTAAATGAATGGTGATAAGGCCGAAGAGAATTCTAAAGCGAGATATACTAGGATCTAGGATGCCTGCTCAAAGAGACAAAATCGACCTATGCGGAGACGTCACTAAAAAGATTTGGGCTTAGTCAAAATGGGATTGCTTCATTTGTCTTCAATTGAGATCAAGTTCAGTATTTTACACGAAAAAATATCTTTTGTGTGCTTTTGGATGTATATTCATCTCATTTCTATTATTGATTCTAAACTGAAGTTAAAATATTTATATGAAAGTTTTAGAACGATGTGACAATATCAAAAGAAACTTTTGATTTTTTTTTTTTAAAAAAAAAAAAAACAAAAGAAACTTTTTATTGGTTCAATTATATATCTCTTATTATTGCTTGGTCCTTCAATCTATAATTGCTGGCTCCACCAAGATTTTACCAAATGGTAAAATCATTCTTTTCAAATGGCAAAATCATTCTTGAGTAAAGCAAATTTGGATCATTAAAAACACAATTACCCAAACGTGAGGATACAACTTTGAGTAATGATATATGTTAATTTGGTGAAGCTATTTCTCTCTCGTCAAATGGCATAAACTGAAGAGTTCAAATAAAGCCTAGCCAAAATAGACTTAGCTCTTGTCCTTTCAATCTTGTACTCCTCTATAAATGATCTTTTCCCAATTGTCAAGGAAACCAACAATGAGACATTTATTCATAACAAATTTCTAAATGCGACGACTAAAGCTACATTGAAAGAAGAGTTAATCTCTCTTATCAATGCAACTTCTACAAAACACACCAAAAACATCTCCATTAAACCCCCAACTAGCCATCATTTCTCCAATGGCAAGTCGGTTTTGGATATTCATTCAAAGAATAAATGCTTGTTTAAGGATGACAGGTGGAAACCAAATGAGTTTCTATCAAGGAACAAGAGCCCTCTTATTTCGGATATAGTCTCATGTGCCTCTACATTGATACTTACCCGAATTAGATATACTCCAAAAAACCTGCTCAGAATTACCCAAAGACGCAAGAGAGAGTTGACTTTGAATGCATACTAGATCATTTGATCTTGTAGGAGGCCAATTCTACACATTGTTACAAATAACAGAGGAAAGCTTGGCATTAATTTGACTACCAGCATTATATATAGGTCTAAATCCATATTTGTCCACAAGAATGCCATCTAGATGCCACAAATCAAGCCAAAGAAAAATAGTGTCTCCTGCCCCCACTTTAAACCGAATAAGATCCTTAGCTACATCCCGGAGTTTCAACAATTTCCTCTAAGACCAAGATCAATTTTAAGGTATTTTCACACCTCAAAAACTCATCTCTTTAAGCACATATGCATTTATCCAAGCTACTTATAAAGACTTCGACTTCACAAATAGATTTCAGATATGTTTAAGCATGAAAGCCTTATTCCAACCTTCAAACAATTTAAGGCTTAGTCTTTTTTTTTTTTTTTGGGACATAAATAAATCTAAGAGTTGACATATATAATTACTCTTCAATTATGTATTTACTATAAATTAAGATTATAAGGGGAGGGAGATGAATGTGAATGATAATAATAATTAAAAAAACAAGTAAAAGTAAAAAGAATCACATATGGTGGTATGGTGAGTGGTAAGACCACTTGCGGGATTCTTATATTCTTAAAGAAAGGTTATAGTTTTCCATCAGAGGAAATCTTTGTCCTTTCGCAAAGAGAAATACAAAAAAAAGAACTAACCATTGATTTAGAGTTGTGTCAAGTCCATATTATTAAACGATTGTAGAATAAAGTAGCAAAAGAATGGTCGCTGTATTATTGTTCACACGGTTCACGTGATATGAAGGTAGAAAGTTTTGTTAATTTAATTAGAGTGATGATAGCGAACAGTCCAGTGAATCAGTCTGGGCATAGATCAACTTTAAAAAAAAAAAAAAAAAAAAATTTAATCATGGGACCCACTCCAAATTATTGTTCACATACCCAGACTGATTCACTGTCTGGGCTGTTCTTTATCATTTTTCATTTAATTAACCATTCAAGTCATGCCACATCAACTATGACTGGGCTGTTCTTTATCATTTCTCATTTAATTAACCATTCAAGTCATGCCACGTCAACTATTGTATAGTAATTGCGAAATTGGTGTAAAGAATAGGATTTCTTGTTTATAAATAGAGAGTTTGTTTCAGAAGCCTTACCCGCTCTCACACTCACAGTAGTACATACACTACTACACCAGCCGAGTACGTAGGACTCTCCGGCCACATTTCATAAGCTAAGAAGCATGGTGGTAGCAGAGCCTGAAACCTTTAAAGCACACGTTGCAGTCCTCCCAAGCCCCGGCATGGGCCACATCATCCCCCTGCTCGAGCTGGCCAAGTGCCTAGTCGTCCACCACGACATCCACGTCAGCTTTCTAAACATCACAACCGAAGCCTCCGCCGCCCAAAACCAGCTCCTCCACTCACCCACACTGCCTCCAGGCCTCCACGTTATCGACCTTCCACCTGCTGACATTTCCACCCTCGTCAGCGAAGAAACTCTCGTCCTCACCCGGCTATGCATCAACGTAGAGGAGAGCCTCAAGCCGTTAAAGTCGGTCCTCATGGGGCTAGGTAACCTACAAGCTCTCGTCATTGATTTATTCTGTACCCAAGCTTTTGAAATCTGCAACGACCTTTCGATTCCTGCCTACACCTTCTTCACTCCCTCAACTGCTTTCCTTGCTTTCACCTTGTATCTTCCTACACTGGACCGTGAGGTGGACTGCGAGTTCGTTGACCTTCCGGCGCCGGTTCGGGTCCCGGGTTGCACCCCGGTGCGAACCGAGGACTTGCTGGACCAGGTCCGGAACCGGAAGATTGACGAGTACAAATGTTTCTTCTTCCACGTCAACCGGCTGCCCATGACAGCTGGGATTTTGTTGAACTCGTGGGAGGATCTTGAACCGGTTTCGCTCAAGGCAATACGAGAGCACCCGTTCTACCAGCACATACCCGCACCTCCGGTTTACCCAGTTGGGCCGGTTATCAAACGGGAAGAAGCGCCGGCGACGGAATCAGACGCTGAGTGTCTAGCGTGGCTAGACAAACAACCGTCGAGTTCGGTTATTTTCGTGGTGATGGGTAGTGGAGGGACTCTGAGTGCGGCGCAGCTCACCGAGTTGGCTTGGGGTCTGGAAATGAGTCAGCAACGGTTCATATTGGTGGCGCGTAAGCCGACCGATGCTAGCGCGTCGGCTGCGTTCTTCGACGTGGGTGGAGATCTTGACGATCCCAATGCATATTTGCCCGAGGGTTTCTTGGAGAGGACGAAAGGGGTGGGGCTGGTGGTGCCGTCTTGGGCCCCGCAGATACTGTTGCTCCGCCACCCATCAACCGGTGCGTTTTTATCTCACTGCGGGTGGAACTCCACGCTGGAGAGCATCGCTCACGGCATACCGATGGTGGCGTGGCCGCTTTACGCTGAACAAAGAATGAACGCGGCGATGCTGGTCGAAGAGGTTGGAGTGGCGGTTAAGCCGGCGGTGGAACGAGGAAAAGGAGTCGTGGTAAGGGAGGAGATTGAGAGGGTGGTGAGGATGGTGATGGAGGGTGAAGAAGGGAAGGTGATGAGGCGTAGGGCGGAACAGCTAAAAGTGAGTGCAGAGAAAGCGTTGACGTTTGGTGGGTCCTCTTATGAGTCGCTTTGTCGTGTGACCCGCGAATGGAAGGCAGATCGTATTATCTAAATGCAATGGCCCACCACGCCTCCTGTGTCCCCTTTTCAAAACTAATTTGTCACGTGAGAGGCAAATTTGTCTTAAAAAAAAAGACAAATTTGTTCCTCAAATTATAAGGAATAGGTTCATTTTCGGTTCATTTGAATTGAAAATAATCATATTTCTCGTGGCTTTGTTTTTTTTTTTTTTAAGCCAAAAAGAAGAATAAAGAAAGGGGCTCTGTTAGGTAGAGTGGTGGTAGCTTCTTTCCAGATTATGTTGCATAATAGTTCAAATATTGTGGTGGTATTCCATTCAAGTAGTTCTGGTCCAATAATTTTAGTGCTTTTTTCCTTGTTGTGGTATTCAATTACGCTTGCTCCTGCAATTTGTGTTTTTATAAGCATGTTCTCCTTTGGTATGTTGATTCAAACCAACATTCATGGCAGCCTAGTTTTTTTTAAAAGGTTTTTTTGTGTTGTGATGGATAATGCATTTCTTCCGTTCCTTGTCCCTTTGAAGTTGCCTTGAAAAAAGAGAACAGAAAAAAATAGATCTATTTACCACTTACTTCACCCTGTTGTTGTTGGGTAATGTATGTTTAAGGATTATTCATATTTTTGTTTTGAAGTAGGAATAAAAAGTGATTGATGTGATATAAAATATAAAGAATATTATAAATATTTTGTAAGGAATAGTAAAAATATTTTTATTTTTTAGTGAATTTTTTACTTAAATAGTAATAAAAAGTAAATGATGTGATATAAAAGTAAAAAAAAAAAGTGTTAAAAAGTGATTAATGTAATATTAAAATCTCGAGTTGATTTTAAAGGAAAAAAAGAAAAGAAAGGAGGGGGGAGTTATCGAGCCTGTTTCTTAACCTTTTCTTCCATTTCCTTTTTTTTTTTTCCTCTCAAAATCAACGTTACTTTCAATATTACATCACAATCTTATAACAATTTTTTACTTTTTAATATCACATTATTATTTTTTCTTATTATTCACATTAAAAAACTACCAAAAAATTATAAATTTTTTATACAAAAAATATATAATATCACGCTCAATTACTCTTTATTACTGTATCAAAAAAAAATTAAAAAAAAAAAAAAAAATCTCTTTACATTGTGATATGTTTTACCACGCCACCTTGAGCATGCGAGAGTTGTCTGCCGATAAGGATCACTGGCATGTTGGTTTCTGCAGCATGTCAGGTGTCAGTCTTTCGTCCGATTCGTTGAATGAACTAGTTGTCGTTGCATTAAAAAAGTTTGGCTTACTTAAAAAAGAAAAAAAAAGAGTCTGGCTGGATTAATTGAATGACTTCAATGGAGAACGACTTCTGCTTCAAATCAACATAATGTGAAAAAAGTATTATGGACTAGAAAGAAAAAAATAAAAAATTATCTTCTAATTGCTAATGTTTTCTCTTAACAATAAAAAATTTTCAATGTTCATCCAAGGTCGGCTAAGAACATGAAAAGAACTCTAATTTTTTTTTTTTATAAGACAAAATACTTCTTGTAAGTCAAAAAATGATTAAAAAAAAGAGTTTCGAAGCCATCCCACCTGCATCGGGGTGATTCATCGGTACCGCGTAATACTGCATAAACGGAATTAACGTAGTAAAGTTTGATAGTTAGATTTTTTTTTAATAAAGTTCTTTTTTTTAAAAAAAAATCACATGTAACATTTGACATGGTAAAATTATTTAGTAGAATTAATTCCATTAATACTATGTAAATTGTTGGGAATAAATTACATCATGGGTCTTACTCAAACAATTTTAGTCATAAGCTGACTCAAAAAATTCAATTAAACAAGTATCTCAGATAACAATTGTATTTGTCAGAATTGTCGGTAATCAAATATCAAAATATCATAAATGTGATATTATACTAATATGATATCTCTCCAAATACAATTTTGAACTCTCAAAAATTCTAGCTCATTGCTCTTTCTCCCTCCAAACAATCATGCTAACTTAGGGATCATAGTGTCCTTGATCTAAGAACCAGCAGACCAATAATAACAATTTCTTCATTTTTACAAGTTGTTCGTTGTCAATCAAGTTGTGACAAAAACTATTCTAACAGTTTGGCAATGGCTAAGACTAGTTGATGGGTTTCCTCCTTCAAGATCTCTGATTGCACATAGGAAATTCGAAATGGATTGTAATGGACTTGCGTTTGGCTTCATCAAATTCCCAAAACTTTTTGATCATCTATATGCGACTTGCTAAAATCTAGTCATCTACACTTATCTGGAGCACATCTACATAGATTCATACTCCATTTTGAATAAGTGCTTTCCTATATCAGACGTGTGAGATAAGTGTAGCATATGCTCTTTAGCGTTTGCTAATTTATGGGCCTTGTTTGACAAAGGTTAGAATTTTACTATTTATTTAAATAGTAATTGATGTGATATAAAGTATGAGAAATATTGTAAATTTTTTGTATAAAAAAGTAAATTTTTTTTTTTAGTGAGTATTTTATTTGAATAATAATAAAAAGTATTTAATGTAATATAAAAAATATTAAAAAGTGTTTAATATAATATAAAAAGTAAAAAATATATTTTTTTTATTTAATTAAAACTCATAAATAGTAAAGTCGTGATCTTTGCCAAATAAGGCACCTTTGCCAAATAAGGCCCGGAGTTTGGCAACGTCTTGATATGGTATTCAAGAGGTCTTTGA
>FXXK01000782.1:0-13881 GCA_900184695.1 Betula pendula | reverse complement strand
AAAAATATCTTTTGTGTGCTTTTGGATGTATATTCATCTCATTTCTATTATTTGATTCTAAACTGAAGTTAAAAATATTTATGAAAGTTTCTTAGAACGATGCTGACAATATCAAAAGAAAACTTCTGATTTTTTTTTTTTAAAAAAAAAAAACAAAAGAAACTTTTTATTTGGGTTCAATTATATATCTCTTATTATTGCTTTGGTCCTTCAATCTATAATTGCTGGCTCCCACCAAGATTTTACCAAATGGTAAAACATTCTTTCAAATTGCAAAATCTATTCTTTGAGTAAAGCAAATTTGGCATCATTAAAAAACACAATTACCCAAACGTTTAGGATTACAACTTTGCAGTAATGATATATGTTAATTTGGTGAAGCTATTTCTCTCTCGTCAAATCGGCATAAACTGAAGAGCTTTCAAATAAAAGCCTAGCCAAAAGTAGACTTAGCCTCTTGTCCTTTCAATCTTGACTCTCTTATAACATGATCTTTTCCCAATTGTCAAGGAAACCAACAATGAAGACATTTATTCATAAACAAATTTCTAAATTGCGACGACTAAAAGCTACATTGAAAAGAAGAGTTAACTCTACTTTCAATGCAACTTCTACAAAACACACCAAAAACATCTCATAAAACCCCCAAACTAGCCATCATTCTCCAATGGCCAAGTCGGTTTTGGATTATTCATTCAAAAATAAATGCTTGTTTTAAAGGCATGACAGTTGGAAACCAAATGAGTTTCTATCAAGAACAAGGAGGCCCTCTTATTTCGATATGTCTCATGTGCCTCATACTTGATACTTACCCCGAATTAGATATACTCCAAAAAACCCTGCTCAGAATTACCCAAAGACGCAAGGGAGAGAGTTGACTTGGAATGCATACTAGATCATTTGATCTTGGGTTAGGAGGCCAATTCTACACATGCTTAAAATAACAGAGGAAAGCTTGGCATTAATTTGACTACCAGCATATATATTAGTCTAAATCCATATTTGTCCACAAGAATCCATCTAGATGCCACAAATCAAGCCAAAAGATAAAATTAGTTGTCTCCTGCCCCCACTTTAAACCGAAATAAGATCCTTATAGCTACCAATCCCGGGTTTCAACAATTTCCTTCTAAGACCAAGATCAATTTTTAAGTATTTTCACAAACCTCAAAAACTCACTCTTTAAGCACATCATGCATTATATCCAAGCTACTTATAAAAACTTCGACTTCACAAATAGATTTGCAGATATGTTTAAGCATGAAAGCCTTATTCCAACCTTCAAACATTTAAGGCTTAGTCTTTTTTTTTTTTTTTTTTTGGACATAAATAAAATCTAAGAGTTGACAGTATATAATTACTCTTCAATTATGTATTTACTATAAATTAAGATTATAAGAGGAGATGACATGTGAAATTAATGAATAATTAAAAAAAACAAACGTAAAGTAAAAAGGAATCACAGTATTGGGTGGTATTGGGTGAGTGGTAGACCACTTGCGGGTTCTTATATTCTTAAAAGAAAGGTTATAGTTTTTTCCATCAGAGGAAATCTTTGTCCTTTCGCAAACGAGAAATACAAAAAAAAGAACTAACCATTTGATTTTAAGTTGTTGTTCAAGTCCATATTATTAAACGATTTGTAGAATAAAAGGTACGCAAAGAATGGTCGCGCTATTTATTGTTCACACGGTTCACGCTGATATCGAAGGTAGAAAAGTTTTTGTTAATTTAATTTAGACGTGATGATAAGCGAACAGTCCAGCTGGAATCAGCTCTGGCATAGATCAACTTTAAAAAAAAAAAAAAAAAAAAAATTTATAATCATGGACCCACTTCCAATTAATTGATTCACCATACCAGACTGATTCACTGTCTGCCTGATCTTTATCATTTTTTCATTTAATTAACCCATTTCACAGTCAGCCACATCAAACTATGACTGGGCTGTTCTTTATCATTTCTCACTTTTAATTAACCATTCAAGTCATGCCAACGTCAACTATTGTATAGTAATGCGAAATTGGTGTAAAGAATT
Source organism: Betula pendula (assembly GCA_900184695.1). Lineage (NCBI taxonomy): Eukaryota > Viridiplantae > Streptophyta > Magnoliopsida > Fagales > Betulaceae > Betula > Betula pendula. The sequence continues at coordinate 11,843 of FXXK01000782.1, read as the reverse complement.
AGGATTTCTTGTTTATAAAATAAGAGAGTTTGTTCAGAAGCCTTACCCGCTCTCACACTCACATAGTACATACACTACTACACCAGCCGAGTACGTTAGGACTCTCCGGGCCACATTTCATAAGCTAAGAAGCATTCGGTGGTAGCCAGAGCCTGAAACCTTTAAAGCACACGTTGCAGTCTCCCAAGCCCCCGGCATGGGCCACATCATCCCCTGCTCGAAAGCTGGCCAAGTGCCTAGTCGACCACCACGACATCCACGTCAGCTTTCTAAACATCACAAACCGAAGCCCTCGCCCGCCCAAAACCAGCTCCTCCATCACCCACACTTCCTCCAGGCCTCCACGTATCGACCTCCACCTGCTGACATTCCACCCTCGTCAGCAAGAAACTCTCGCCTCACCCGGCTATGCATTAACGTAGAGAGAGCCTCAAGCCGTTAAAGTCGGTCCTCATGGGCGCCTACAGAAACCGTCTGGTATTAACCTACAAGCTCTCGTCATTGATTTATTCTGTACCCAAGCTTTTTGAAATCTGCAACGACCTTTCGATTCTGGCCTACACCTTTTTCACTCCCTAACTGCTTCCTTGCTTTCACCTTGTATCTTCCTACACTGGACCTGTGAGGTGGGACTGCGGGAGTTCGGGGTTGACCTCCAGCCCGCCGCGTTTCGGGGGTCCCGGGTTGGCACCCCGGGTGCGAACCGAGGACTTGCTGGACCAGGTCCGGAACCGGAAGATTGACGAGTACAAATGTTTCTTCTTCCACGTCAACCGGGGCTCCCATGACAGCTGGGCGGATTTTGTTGAACTCGTGGGAGGATCCTTGAACCGGTTTCGCTCAAGGAATACGAGAGCACCCGTTCTACCAGCACATACCCGCACCCTCCGTTTACCCAGTTGCGGCCGGTATCAAACGGGAAGGAAGGCGCGGCGACGGAATCAGCGCTGAGTGTCTACGTGCGTAGGACAAACAACCGTCGAGTTCGGTTATTTTCTTTGTGTGCGTGGGGATTGGGTACGTGGAGGACTCTGAGGTGGGCGCCAGCTCACGAGTTGGCTTGGGGGTCTGGAAATGAGTCAGCAACGGTTCATATTGGTGGCGCGTAAGCCGACCGATTTGCTAGCGCGTCGGCTGTTCTTCGACGTTTGGGTGGGGAGGATCTTGACGATTCCCATGCCATTTTGGCCCGAGGTTTCTTGGAGAGGACGAAAGGGTGGGGCTGTTTTTTGGGTGCCTTCTTGGGGCCCCTCAGAATTACTGTTGCTCCGCCACTCCCATCAACCGGTGCGTTTTTATCTCACGCGGCGGTGGAACTCCACGCTGGGGGAGCATCGCTCACGGCATACCGATGGGGTGGCGTTGGCCGCTTTACGCTGAACAAAGGATGAACGCGGGCGCATGCTGGGGTCGAAGAGGTTGAGTGGCGGTTAAGGCGCGTGGAACGGAGAAAAGGAGTCGTGGGTAAGGAGGAGGATTGAGAGGTGGTTGAGGGATGGTGGATGGAGGCGGTGAAGAAGGGAAGGGTGATGAGGCGTTTAGGGCGGAACACTAAAAGTGAGTGCCAGGAGAAAGCGGTTGACGTTTGGTGGGGTCCTTCTTATGAGTCGCTTTGTCGTGTGACCCGCGAAATGGAAGGCCAGATCGTATTATCTAAATGCAATGGCCCCCCACCACGCCCTCCTGTGTCCCCCCTTTCAAAACTAATTTGCCACGTGAGAGGCAAAATTTGGGTCTTAAAAAAAAAAGAACAAATTTGCTTCCTCAAATTATAAGGAATAGGTTCATTTTCGTTCATTGAATTGAAAATAATCATATTCTCGTGCTTTGCTTTTTTTTTTTTTTTTTTTTAATCCAAAAAGAAGAAATAAAGAAAGTGCTCTGTAAGGTAGGACGTGGTGGTAGCTTCTTCCAGATTATGTTGCCCATTAATAGTTCAAATATTGTGGTTTGTCATTCCATTCAAGCTAGTTCTGGCTCCGAATAATTTTAGTTCCTTTTTTTCCTTCGTTGGTGTGTATTCAATTACGCTTGCTCCTGCAATTTGGTGTTTTTATAAGCATGTTCTCCTTGGTAGTGTTGATTCAAACAACTTCATGCCAGGCCAGTTTTTTTTAAAAAGCGTTTTTTTGTTGTGATGAGATAATGCATTATTCTTCCGTTCCTTGTTCCTTTGAAGTTGCCTTGAAGAAAAAAGGAGAACAAGGGAAAAAAACTGATCATTTACCACTTACTATCGCCTGTTGTTTGTTGGCGGTAATGTTTGTTAAGGATATTCTATTTTTGTTTGAAGTAGTAATAAAAAGTGATTGATGTGATATAAAATAGAAAGAATATTATAAATATTTATAAGAAAAGTAAAAAAGATTTTATTTTTAATAAATTTTTACTTAAATATAATAAAAATAAATGATATGATATAGAAAAGTAAAAAAAAAAATGTTTAAAAAAATGTGATTAATGAATATAAAATTAGAGTTGATTTTAAAGGAAAAAAAGAAAAGAAAGGAGGGAGGGAGTATCTCAGCCTGTTTCTTAACCTTTCTTCCATTTCCTTTTTTTTTTTTCCTCTCAAAATCCCAACGTTACTTTCAATATTACATCAAATACTTTTTATAAACAATTTTTTTTATTTTATATCACATTATTAATTTTTTCTTATTATTCACATTAAAAAACTAACAAAAAATAGTAATTTTTATACAAAAAATATTATAATATCACGCTCAATTACTCTTTATTACTGTAATCAAAAAAAAAAAAATTTTTTTAAAAAAAAAAAAAAAAAAATCTCTTTACATTGCTGATATGTTTACCACGCACTGGAGGCCATGCAAGAGTTGTCTCCTATAAGGATCACTGGGCAATGGTTGGTTTCTGGCAGCCATGTCAGGTGTCAGTCTTCGTCCGATTCGTTGAATGAACTAGTTGTTCGTTGCATTAAAAAAGTTTTGGCTTACTTAAAAAAATAAAAAAAAAAAAGAGTCTGGGCTGGATTATTGGACATGACTTCAATGGGGAGAACGACTTCTGCCTTCAAAATCAACGATAATGTGAAAAAAAGTATTATGGACTAGAAAGAAAAAAATAAAAAATTACCTAATTGCTTAATGGGTTTCTCTTAACAATAAAAATTTTCAAGTTCATCCAAGGTCGCGTAAGAACATAGAAAAGAACTCTAATTTTTTTTTTTTATAAAGACAAAATACTCTTGTAAGTCAAAATTTTAAAAAAAAAGTTTCAACCATCCCACCTGGCCTCGGGGTGATTCAGTCGGTACCGCGTATACTGCATAAACGGAATTTAACGTAGTAAAGTTTGATAGTTAGATTTTTTTTTAATAAGTTTTTTTTAAAAAAAAAAAATCACATGTAACATTTGACATGATAAAATTATTTATAGATTAATCCATAATACTATGTAATTGTTGGAATAAATTACATTCATGGGTCTTACTCAAACAATTTTAGTCATAAGCTGACTTCAAAAATTTCATTAAACAAGTATCTCACATAACCCCCAATTGTTATTTGTCAGATTGCGGTAATCAATATCAAAATATCATAAATGTGATATTATACTAATATGATAATCTCTCCAATAAATTTTGAACTCTCAAAATTCTAGCTCATTGCTCTTCTCCCTCCAAACAATCATGTAACTTAGGGATCATAGCTTCCTTGGATCAAGAAACAGCAGGACCAATAATTAACAATTTCTTCATTTTTACAAGTGTTCGTTGCTCAATCAAGTTGTGACAAAAACTATTTCTTTTTAACAGTTGGCAATGGCTAAGACTAGATTGGGATGGGGAGTGATGTTCCTCCTCAAATCTCTGATTTGCACACAGAAATTCGAAATGGATTGGTAACGAACTTGCGTTTGGCTTCATCAAATCCCAAAACTTTTTGATACACTCTATATTGCGACTTGCTAAAATCTAGTCATCTACCTTTATCTGGAGCACATTGTACATAGATACATACCCTCCATTTGAATTAAGTGCTTTCCATATATCAACGTGTTGAGATAAGTGTAGGCATAATGCATCTTTAGGGTTTGCCTAATTTATGGCCTTGTTTGACAGAAGGTTAGATTTGCTGTTTATTTAAATAGTATTGATGTGATATAAAGTATGATGAATATTATAAATTTTTTTGTATAAAAAAAATAAAAATTTTGTTTTATAGTGGTAATTTTATTTGAATAAATAAAAAATCATTTGATGTAATTATAAACAAAAATTATAAAAAAGTGTTTAATATAATATAAAAATAAAAAATATATTTTTATTAATTAAAACACATAAATTAGTAAAGTCGTCATCTTTGCCAAATAAGGGACCCGGGAGTTGGCAACGTCTTGATAGGAGTCAAAACTCATGAAAGGAGAACGTTACAAGGCCACTCCTTTTTTCTGTTGTTAATCATTAGCTTCATACGACTTCTTCTAGTCCTTTAAAACAGATTGGTCTAAATCCGTTGCAAAACTGTCCTTGCTAATAGTATCTATGCCTGCCTCGGTGTTTTATGGCTCTCTGACGCAGGAATACTGTATATATAATGATAAGACAAGTCCTTTTGCGAGCAAATGACAAGTCGTAGCAGGACCCAGACTGACATAATCCACATGGAAGGCGCAAGCAGATCTATGTTCGGCTACAGTTTATTTGCGTTCACCAACATTATAAAGCTCCGATCATTTTAAGGCATTACATATCATTTTTTATTGGATTTTAAAATTATAAATATTTTTTATATTTTCAAAACCATAGTACACTTATAAAAGATTATTTTTGTTATAATTTAAAGATATCACAATTGTATTATATATGAGAGATTAGTTGAGACAGTGCGCATTGGACCGCTCAAATACCGTTTGGATTGTTTAAGACCCACTAATTTGACTGGGTCCCAGCGAAATCACTATTAGTCTCTAAACGTGCCTGATGTTATTTCAGTTAAGTCTTGGCGGGTCCTAGCAGGGTCCAATAATATCTTGTCATTGTCCATAGTGGGGGTTCCGATAAAGTCTGGGTTGTGTTTTTAAGTGTGATCCTGACGATTTGGAGAATAAAAAGTTCAATTAAAAAAAATAATTTACGGTTTTAAAAATGGGTATAACAATTTACAGAAATTAAAAAAGGATTTTTGGGTCCAAAGCTGAAAATGGTCTCAATTAACTTTATTATTCGCTTCACGAATAACTGAATAAATAACAATTTTTTTGCAAAACAAATGGATTGACTAAATGTGTTTGTTTCCGTGGATGTGCGAGATAAGCTTCACCCTCTTACTTTCATGCCCGCCCTGTTTAACAATCGTTGGTAAGTACTTTCTAATATATATTATGTGTCTAAAGAATATCTATTTTGCTACGAAAGAAAGAGTAATCGTGTTCGCTCAATCTCATAATCAATTGTATTTTAGTTTTGATGAAGGTCCAGCGGCATTTAAAAGAAATAAGTATATTTGGATGTGAAGAACCCGATCTATTTTGCTTTTTTGTGTGCTTGTTGCAGGGTATTCATTAAAAGAATCGAAGTGCACAGAATAATTGTTTTTTTTTTTAAAAAAAAATAGTATCTATACTTTAGATTGACTCTTCGGATGAACGAGTCACAAGCATTCGCTAGCAAGCTGTGAAACTGACGTATTTTCGCCAAAATCAATCAACGTTCTATCAAATTATCTTTGTAGCAAACTCGTCAAGTGCTACAATAATCTTACATTGCGTTATTCTCCTCATTTTGTCTGGAGAAGCCAACGAATCACTCATCTCTTCTTATCCTTTCATTGTGGTCTTATTGACGCATTCACGCTTTCTCTTCCCAAGCTGTCAGTAGAAATCTCAACGAGCTTCCCACGTTCTTCCCTCTATCTTCTATTGCTTCCAAATCGGTCCATATTCGTTTTTGGGTTTTGATTATTGGTCTTGGATATGCATAAATCTCAAGTTCCTTGAGTTTTGATTTTGGTTTAATGGGCTTGTGGATTTGGCATCTCTCATTTATTCTTGTCTATAGGCTTTTGGATACCATCTTTGTCTTAACCATGTTTAAATACCGCAGCCTGTTTTACAAAGAGTGAATATCACATCTTGTTCAGGGTTTTTATTTATTTTTTTATTTTTAAGTTTTTAATTTTTGATGTGATGTTTAAAAAAACAAAAGTTCCAGACTAAATTGAGATTTTTTTAAGTGTTAGAACAAGTTAAATTGCATTGTTCATTAAGCGAAAAAAAAAAATCGTATTTGTATTTTGAGCCTGCCGAGCGTTTGATGAAATATTTGGCTGAATTTGTTGGTTTTGAGTGTTATATATAGGACTGGCTTCATTCATTAATGATTAATGTAGTCCTAATATACAGTGTTTGTGCATAGGATATTGGTATTTGTGACTTTCCCTTTCTTCTTAAAGGAATAGGTGTTCTTGACATGGAAGGAACATGTCAAAGACATGGGGCTTTAAGTGTAATTGGTAAAAGAGATGCACGTTAGACGTGCAAATGTAGTGCTACTTGTACCAAAATATTTTTGATTCAATTATCTCCCTTTTTGATCTTTAAAGATCAAAAAACTTTGTTTGATGCTTAATTAATGTTTGTTTCTTTTAGTGTTGATGTTAGTGATGGTGGTGATATTATTAATCTTCTCATTTATGATTATGATGGGTAGCTTTGGTTACTGGGAAGTCCCGACTTTTAATCATTTGGTCTTTCTCTTAAATTATCTTCTTAAATTATCATCTAACTGCTAATGTTTTCTCTTAAACAATAAAAATTTTCAATGTCCATCCAAGCTCAATAAGAACATAAAAAATTCTAAATTTTTCTTAAATACGCAAAAATTTTCTATAAGTCAAAAAATATTAAAAAAAGATAAAATCTTTTTTAAAAAAAAAAAAATGTTTCAAGCATCCCATGGCCTGGGGATAATTCGTCCACTGCATAATACCACGCTAAACAATTTAACATAGCAGAGTTTGATATTTTAATAACATAAACAATTGGATATTTTTTAATAAAGTAGAAAAAATTAAATTAAATTAAACACATAACATTTGACATGGTAAAAATTATTTAGTGAATATAATCCCATTAATACCGCGTAAACAATTTTTGATAAAAAGGAGCTGAAGTGAAAACATTGAAAAATCTATGAGTTAAAAATCAAATTTAAGATGGTAAATTAAAATTACACGAAAGTTTTAACCAAATGCCCTAACCATTTTTAGAGCATTTCTAGCAACGGATGGTCTATTTTATCATATGTCACAAGATGCACCCATTTTTTGGTTTTGTTTTAGCTACCTAGTTTTTCACTATAAACTCGCAACAACTTTATATATTCTAACTCTCTACTTTATTTTAATATTATTTTTATTATTTTTATCCCTATAGTTTTCTTCCCCCTCTCTCCATCTCTCGGCACCCTAAAACACCAGAAATCAAGTTCTTCCCCTCTTCGATCGTCTATCTCTCCCTCTTCTCTCTCTCTCTCTCTCTCGGCGAAAGAAGAGCAAATCAGCCAATGGAAATTAGATCAAACCATCTCTCATCTCAAATCAGGTCAAACCATATTTCAAGTTAAATTTTTAAGTTTTTAGGTTTTGGTGGTGTTTGGCGTGATGGGTTGGAGATATGGGCTACAAAATCCAGTCCATCATCTCTCTTGAACTCCATTTTCATGTCCACGGTGAACACAGTAGCAAAGACTTGGTGGGAGAGGGAGAGAGATGAGAGAGGGGGAAGAATCAGTTGCTGATTTTTTTTTCATGTCCATTTTCATTTTCATGGAAGAGTTTCGGAGAAGAACCATTCGGTGAAAAGAGAAACCAAAAGAGAGAAAAGAGAGAGGGAGCTCGTGAACTATTAAAAAAAATAAAAAAAGGCAGTTGAAAATGTTTATTTTAATAGTGAAAGCTGCTTTATGAAAGTCTACTATATCAAATTTGATTGTGAGCTTTTATTCTAAAGAGTTTGTTGAAAAGAAAAAGTAAGTTATAATAGCTAAATTTAGAAGTTATGCCCAATATAAAAGCTCTACTCGAGATGCTCTTAAGAAGAAAAACTTCTATACAAAAAAATGTTTTTATTGTTATTTTGCCTGGACTACTAAAGAGATCCAACAACTTGTAACCAAATCTTAAATTGACAACAAAATATTTTTGTGCAATTAAATCTGACCAAGAAAGCTTTTTATTTTCTTTTATGGAAACTGTGACTAGTAAACTTACTCTATGTCCCATAGGACCATACGTAAGGTTGTGGTCGAGTCGAGTATTGATTGTTTAAGTTCAGTTTATTTATTTTTTTCAAACACAAGTTGAGTTTGAGCTTATCATTGAGCTAAATAATATATTCAAGCTCTGTTCCATTGTTTTTCGAATGAGCTACTTAAATTTATTCCATATATAGAGTAGATGTTGTGATTTTTTTATTTTTTGGATAACCCCGTAAATTATTAGTTATTTAATTATAACTGTTAAATTTATTATTTGAGTGATTAGATAAATTTACTCAAATATTAAAGAATTTTGAGTTTATATGTTTATCTTATAATATGTATATACTTCATTACAACATACAAATACACACATATACATAAACCCACTCATATGTACACATCAATATCAAGACTCATAATTAGTTGATTATCTCTCTCTTTCTTTTAGGGAAATAAGCTCTCAACCTAGGGTTTGAGTTTCTACCTCCTTGGTAAAGTCTTGCTTCCACCTCATATGACCATTATGGGGAAGGAGGGATCTCTTCCCTCCTCCCTCTTATCCTGTCGTTTCCTTGTTTTCTTTTCTCTTCAACTCATATGTAATGTTTTTTTTTTTTTCCCAACTACTATAGCTCCAACTCCTTCTTTGTCACTGCCGACCGTCTTTCTCTACCTCGCCGCTCACTATCTCCATTGTGGTTCACGACGAAGGGCTTGGTTCTCATATTGATTTTTTTTTCATAGCTTGGTCTACTTTCCAACTGTCCATTCACAAACCTTCTATGCGCCCACTCAACGTCTTCTTTGACTCTCCAGCTTCCCACTAATGCACATCGTTCCACCATATGACATCCACACACCAATCATTGTATGCCATTCTTCTCCTTTTCATCCGCCGAAGCTATTGTTGAGATTTTTTAGTTGTTTTTACTTAACTTTGTGTTGTTTTCTTGTTTGGGCTTTTGTCTCTTGCGTATTTTGTTGTATTTGTTAAAATAACTAGAGAATATAGGAAAGAACTGAATACTATATTTTTGTGTAATTGTAACTATGTACAGAAGGGCATATTTATAGTTGAATAAGGCTAGTTAAACTAGAAAATACAATCAAGAAATTAATAGACAATATTACCGAATCAAATCAAACCTATACGAGGAAATACGGTAATTCTAATAAGTAAAAAATATTAGGGAATTACAGTGAGTATCAGAATATATTCTAAATATATTCTAATATTCTCCCTCAAACTCAAGGTGACAATGTAGAAGCCAACTTGAGTTTGGAAACATGAGCACGGAAGCGTCCAGATGGATGTACTTTGGTAAAGCCAACTGATTAGCAGAAGTAATAGGACAAAGATGAAGAGTCCCCTGCAAGAGATGATGGTGTACAAAATGACAGTCTATCTCAATGTGTTTAGTGCGCTCATAAAAAAATATTATGCGCAATCTGAATCGCTCTTCGATTGTTACAAAATATAGGAGAGCTAGAAGTCTGAGAAGCACCCATATCATGGAGGAACCATCGTAGCCAAAGTAGCTCAAAAGTGGTGTCAGCAAGGGCACGGTACTCAACTTCAGTACTAGAGCGAGCAACAACTGACTGTTTCTTGCTACGCCAGGAGATGAGGGAATCGCCAAGGAGAAAATAATAACCCGTTGTGGAACGACGGTCGATAGGGTCACTTACCCAGTCATCATCTAAGTACACATGTAAGTCTAATGAGTGAGAAAAGAAATGCAAACCATGAAACAATGTGCCATTCACGTAGCGAAGTATGCGAAGAACAGCAGCATAGTGAACAGAGGACGGTGCGGTCATGAACTAACTAACAAGATGAACTGCATAGGCAAGATTCGGTCTCGTGATAGTAAGGTAGATAAGGCTCCCAACTAGCTATCTATAGAGAATGGCATCTGGAAGTAACTCACCATTAGTGGCGTGAAGCTTGACATTCGTTTCTAGAGGACTATCAACAATTTTGTAATAAAAAAGGCCAACCTGTTAGATGAGATTAGAAGCATACTTAGCTTGAGAAAGATAATAACCATCTGAATCTGAAGAAACTTCCAACCCAAGAAAGGAGCCAAGGGAGCCCAAATCATTCATCTTAAATTGCTGACTTAAAAACTGTTGAAGGTCACGAATGCCAGCAACATCATCTCCAGTAATAATCATATTATCTACATACAGCAAAAAGAGAATACGACTAGCATCAGAGTGCCGAATAAAAAGTACAAAATCATAAGAGCTAGAAGCAAACCCAATCTGTGCGATAGTAGAGTTGAATTGGGCAAACCAAACACGTGGAGCCTGTTTCAGCCCATACAACGCTTGGCAAAGTTTGCAAACTTTGTGTGGTGGACGAGTGTATCCAGGAAGAGGCTACATATAAACTTTTTCACTAAGATCTCCATTGAGAAATGCATTTTTCACATCCATTTGAAAAATATCCCAACGATGCACAGAGGCAACAGCAATGACAGATCGAACAGAGGTAAGGCGAGCCACCGGTGCAAAGGTCTCCTCATAATCAATACCATACTCTTGATTGAATCCCTTTGCCATAAGATGTGCTTTGTACCGCTCAACAGATCCATTAGATTTCGTCTTAATCTTATAAACCCACTTACACCCAACAACTGTTTTCCTAGGAGGTAAATCAACTAAGTCTCAAGTATGAGTTTTGTTAAGAGTAGTAAGTTCTTCAAACATAGCTTGCTGCCAAAGTGGATTAGTACTAGTCTCACGAAAGGAGTGAGATTCGTGTAAAGTAACAATGGCAGAGTAACAATGATAATCATGAAGATGAGAAGGATGAGCTTTTACCCGATTAGAACAATGAGGGCCAGAAAGTTCAAGCTCATGAGGAGTAGTAGATGGATCAATAGGTGGGTCAGGGGCATCAGAGTCACCCGTCAAAAAGTTGTCTGGAGAGCTTGTCATCCTTGCATCAAGATCAGTAGGTTCGAGGAGCAAATTAAAAGAGACATTAGTGAAGATAGAGTAGGAACAAGGGGGACTACGAGGAAAAGACTCCATATCACTAAAGAACCTATGTTCCCAAAACGTAACATGACAGGAAATGCGGAGGCGTTTAGCAATGGGATCATAACAACGATATCCTTTATGTTCTATGCCATCACCAAGACACAATAGATATGAGAACGAGGTTCCAATTTAGTACATTCATGGGGTTGAAGAATGACAAAATAAACACAACCAAAGACTCTTAGGGATTGATAATCAGAAGGAGAACCACACAAGAGTTCATATGGAGACTTATTGAAAGTAGTGGGAGATGGAACCCTATTGATAGTGTAAATAGCGATAAGCGCGGCTTCTCCCAAAAAATGTTCAGGGATAGAAGTGGAAAGCAACAATGCTCTAACTGTGTCTAAGATGTGTTTGTGTCTGTGTTTGCGTTTAGCACAATCATTCTGCTGAGAAGTACCCGGACAAGAACGATGGGAAAGAGTGCCATTTTTTTTAGAGTAGTAAGAAAGGAAGATTCAAGATACTCCATAACATTATCAAAACGAAAAAGGTGTCCGGTGACAGCGCGTGAAGCGCTAGGAAGAAGACTGCAGATCTACTAGCGGCGCGTGGCGACACG
>FXXK01000781.1:113984-142121 GCA_900184695.1 Betula pendula | reverse complement strand
CTAGGAACAGACTATATGGATGAGTTTGTGAAAAAAAAATGAATGAAATTGAAGTTTAGCTAGCGTGATGTTGGTAACATGTACACGCATGAGAATTTTTTTGGAAAAACTGCAGCACACTTATTGGAACCCAATCACAACTCACAATCACCAATTTAAACTTTTGACAACTTGCAAGAGAAAAATAACATTACCAGATATCTACAATCAAATTACGAAGTGATCACTTCATATAGAAAAATTATCCATGAAAAATAGAAAAATTATTTCTAGAAGGTATTTTATGCAATATATTTAAATTTAGTCCGTACATGAAAATCAGCCTCACACCTTCCAAAATGAACGTTTTATCAAACTTTAATTGACTTTGATGGATTTATTTAACAAATATAATAATTAAAATTAAGAAAGAAACAAAAAGGAAACATATTGTTGACGGATTTTGAAGTGCCATATTCTTTCACTTTCCAATGATGGCACCCAAGCTTATATACCAGTTGCTTTACTTTCTATATATTTTACTATCAAAATATATTATTATTAAAGAAGAACACCGGGATGTTGCTAAAGATAACTATTTATTGCTCAAATATGATAAAGTTCCCGAGTAAATATAAAGGACCAATGAAGTTCACTATAGTACTAAATAAATAATTTATCTTTTGATGTTGTATTATGGTTGGTCTTTTGATGTGCTATAACTAACAGGACTGGTTTTATCATTTTTTAGAGGTTAGGAAAGGAAGTGGTGGTTCTCATTTCCCTAAATGCTAAGCAATTAATTTATTAATCTCACTTTTATACAAAAAAATAATAATAAAAAAAAATTATTTCTTTTGGTTTCTTCACGAGACCACAAGCTATGATTTCAATTATTTTCCTCTAAAATTAACAACAATCAGCCAATCAAATAACCGTAGTGTTCATTAGAAACAGAAATGGATATGAGCAGAATACGGGCAAGGAAAACAAAAATCAACAAAAATACCCACAAAATTCATCCCTTTACTCATCCTCAGTGAAGTTCAAGGCAAACAAAAATATCCTCCATCCCCACCGACACCCTTCCACCAATTTTCGTTTATCCAAGTTTGGGACAAAACCCTAAGAGAGAGAGAGAGGAGATTACCTCAAAATGTGAGGGCGAGGGCGGGTGGCAAAACGGCGGTGTGGACTTGGGCAGAACGGCGGCCGGCGGCGGCGGTGGGGCGTGGTGAACGACGTACAGGTCTACTAGGCGTGAGAGAATGGATCGAGAAAGGAGAAGACCGATCCGAGAGAAAAACAGAGAGTGAGTGTCGACTGAGAATGAGAGAAAAACAGAGGGGGTCGGGAGGGAGAGAGAGATCTAGAAGGGAGAAAAAGAGATTGAGAGCACGGAGAAAGAGAGGGGGGTCTGAGAGTGAGAGGAAAAAACAGAGGAGAGTGAGATAAAAAATTGCTCTGCGCGCGCGTAGAAATTTTTGAGAGAAAAAATTTTCCTCATGGTTTTAGATGAACCGTCAGGAAATGTCAAGACGGTTTAAAATAGACAATCAGGACCCATTTTTTATTGACAATTTTTAAAACTATCATTAAAATTTTTTTCCTTAACATTTTTAAAAACCGTCATAAAAAAAAATCTTCAAGAAATCACACTTTTTTTTTTGTAGTGTAATAAAGCTCATCATATATATATATTAATATATATACTATATAAAAGAAGTTAATGAACTTCTCTCGCATACCACGAAGTCCGCATACGTGAATTTATCTTCTTAGAGAAATTAAGTCATTTTTATCTACAGCATCAGTCATTGAAATCGGTTATGGAGATTCTTGATCAACTGATGTCAATTTAACATTTTAATTTAACAACGTCAAATGCTTCATAGAGAGAGAGAGAGAGAGATAGAGAGAGAGAGTGATGTCAATTTAACATTTTAATTCAACAACGTCAAATGCTTCAGAGAGAGAGAGAAGCCACGCGGCCAATAAAATCGATATTTAACTAGTTTTCACCATTTACTGTATCCAGGTAGCCATTAAACAAACGCTACAAATGTGGGTCTAGCATTATCTACATGAAATCTTGTCATACGAATTCGAAAGCAGGTGAGATGAATGAGATCAGAAAGGAAAAAAAAAATAATAATACAATTTCCCCAAGCCAAAAATAATAATAATAAAATTTCTCAATTGGCCATTAGCCAAAAAATGAAGATAAAGTGTCATAACACAGTTAACACTACATCCCAAAGAAATGATATTTTCGCGTACCAAACAGAATTTTAGTACGTTGAATGTTGGTATCTAATTCTGCTATTCTTTTGATGTTAAAAAATGTGCAGAATAAGTGGAAACGTAAGATATAATTCTTGATTTTCAAGTCAATGCATCCCTCTTTCAAGAAAGAGATGCATAGTATAATCCTTTTTTTCTCTCATCGAATAAGAATCATCAGTTAGTTAGTTATACTTGGTGGGTTGGAATGCGAAGAGTTTCGGAGTGAGAGATGGTGATATAATTAAAAGCAATTATGTTTAAATTTCTTTATGCTTGGATGACGGTCTATAATAGTCTTCTCTTTTTAGTTTTTTGGAATTTTTTAACTTGTATTTTTCTCCTCAATTGAGGATCTTTTTTGTATATTTTCTGTGTATTTAGATTGCGTCCCTTTGCACTTATAATAAGATTGAATTACTTGTTTTAAAAAAGAAGAATTTGCTAGATTTGCTTTATAATAACCCATAGAATGGGCCATGCTTTTTTGACTTCCTTTTCGTTTGAACAAAATTTTCTTTCAAAGCCAACTACAACATATAAATGAATGGACATAAATTTTTTTCAACGCAGTCTATAAAATTGTTATGTATCCTTTATTGTTGGAAGCCCTACATTGCTAGAGAAACTAGTCAATGTGCTCTTTATAAGGTTGTGACATCTCTCACTCCTCAAGGTGTCTTTTGGAGTTGAGTTAAGCCCACCTTTCACATATTGTGTGAATTCTAATATTTATCATTCTAGAAACATGTGATTTTTTTTATTAGCATGTGAGAAAAAGATGGTTTTTAATAGTTCTATTAAAAAATTATGTGTTTCTCACATACTTAAAGAACATATAACAGTTTTATAAATTGAATTGGAGAAAATTATTTAAACTTAATTTGGAAGAAATATGTCATTTCGTTTATACGTTGCAGCTGGCTTTTGTCCTTGCAGGTGAATAAAGAATAGAGAATCTTGTCAGCAAATGTTGCTAACATCACTTATTTGTTAGCAGCTCAGAATTTCGGGAGGACTGGATTTCATTGCGTCCTCCATTGCATCTTCTTTCTTAGGGGAATGGATGTATGCAGATCAATGGCCCGAGAATGCTATGGCTAGTTGAAGGATCAGAAGTTTTTTGTTTTGTTTTGTTTTTTTTTTTAGCAGTGATTCAGACCAGTTTGGGCTGAAAGAACAGTAATTTAGCTCAGGCTGTATGAGAATAAAAAAATAAAAAATAAAAAATAAAAAAAATTATTTTTTTAATAATATGGAGCCCACAAAAAACAGAAAAAATAACCTGGGCTGAATAACTGTTCATTCAGCCCAGGCCGAAGAATATAATTACTCATTTTCTAATATCTTAATGGATTTCCACTATGCCTGAATTATTTACGGACACATGACCTGGAACTTCAGGATCAATTGCTGCTATTGGTGGTCAAAGTGGTGTAGCAGATATACTGAATGGTTACTGAGCAGAAAAAAGAAAAAAAAAAGGAAAAAAAAAGATTGAACATATTTACTGTATTAAATATATGGTAGTCCTTGCATCGAGAATACTGTATCAGCATATAGGTTTTTTTTTTTTTTTGTCAGTAATCTCAGCAAATAGTTATTCTTGTGTTCTAAAGATTGTCAAGGAATTGCATGTTTGTATATCTCGGGGATTGTAAGGGTATATTATGAAATTTGATTTTAGAGATTTGATTGTAATATCATATAACTATATTTACTATTAAATCTGATTGATTTGATTGTTTTACTTATTTATCTTAATTTTTTTATAAATATGAGTATTTTGTATTATAAAAGTATCAAGTGAATAAAAATAAAATGTAATAATTATAGCTTTATCTATTGAACATAAGTCATAAATCGAATCACGTAAATTCTTATATATTTATTTTCTTTATTCTGCTTTTCTCCTTTAATTTCTTTTACTTTATCTTTGCTTTCATAGTATCAGAGCAATAGACTAAAGCTAGTTTTCGATCCTGGGAATTTTTCATTTTTAATTTTCTTCTCTTATCATTTTCTCTGATTTTTCCATGTATCAGAAAGCAGAACAATCTTTAAAAGACCACTCCTCTATTTCAAGAGCATCATGTTTAACTTCCAAACACAGCTTCTATTTTTCTTTAGTCGGGACTCCTTTGCACCAAAATTGCAAAATCACGACATTATCGCGGGCCAGAAAACGTTGTTGAAACCTATATCCAATTTGGGTATCTTTCTTGACGAAGTGTGATAAGTATGTTTCCCAATATATTTTTTCTTCCATCGTACGGCTTGCATAAGCCCTTTTAGTTCCTATTGAGGCACAAAGCATTATAAGGTCACCTAGAGTAATTAACTAAATGCATGATAAAAATGACATCAAATTTAAAACTTCATTGAATATGCAAACGATTGGTCAAAATCTCTAAATAATATCATGATGATAATAAATTTTCATAATTCTAAAAATTTCCTTCCTGCATAGACAAAGAAATAGTTTCATGATCATGCTCTTTTTTCTTTTTTCTTTTTTTTTTTTATTTTTTTTATTTTTGAAGTGGAATTCCATTAAATCATAAATTTTAAAGAAAAATCTTGCTCAGTAAGGACAAAACCCGGAATAAAATCAGAACAATAATTGTGCCAAACACAATTTAAAGACTGAGTAGGGACAGCCTTTGCTAACCAATGGGCTGCTCCATTGGCGTCCCTTCAAACGTGTGTAGCTCTCCAAAATGGAAAACTGTTGAGGATAGTGCGAGTGTCCGCAATTCACTGACCATACTTATACCAAAAAAGTGCGGTCTGCTAGAGAGCTTGCACAATAGCCACAATGTCACCTTTCATGACAACACGTTGAAGACCTAGATCATGACAGAGATTGGCATCCTTCCAAGCTTCCATGATCAGTAAAGATTATGACCATGCTCTTTACTGATCTCCTAAACACCCACATTCTATTCTGGTATCCTATTCATCGCTCATAACTTGAAAACAAAAGAAAAAAGGGGTGAGTAAAAAAGGCTTAGTAAAAAGATCTTCAATCATAAAATAGTTGAATTAACTTCATTTTCTTTAATATTGACTTTTTTCATTAAATCATATTGAAAAAAAATACACTTTCTTATCAATAAAGTAATAATATTACTTGGCGAACGAAGAGACAAATACAAAAATCTTTACAACGATAATTAAAGGAAAACGAAGAGACAAATGTACGGAACAAGCTGGCGTGTGAAGGGTTCCAAGGTCATCGTGTAACGTGAAGTGGGCTGGCTATATGGCATTAGAAATTTAGCAGTGGGGACCGATCAAGACCCAAACGATGTAAAACTCGTTTGGCTCAAACAATGCAAAAACAAATATTTAACATCGTTTATATTAAACGATGTTAAACCTAAACAACATTAAATGCTTTCTTCTTTTTTTTTTTTGTGGGCACTTATGGACGTCGCATAATTGGATGAGAAATACATGGAAGGAGCCATTTCAAATCCACAAAACACTTAGATTGTCAAAGTAAATTTTTAAAAACTGAGAAAGTGATTACAAATAGCGCGTTTACTTATAAATTTATTATCTATTTTCTACAATACTAATCGATCATATTGAGTATGACAGAAGTAAGTTCGCTAATAATTTTGACAATCAGGGGATTTAAGGTTTCGAATCCAGCAAACAGAAACTGCAAAAGTAGGAAACACAACCCTTGAGCTATTACCTCTTGAGTTACCGTATATATATTCGATTTGGGTAACTCCTTAACTTTACAAGTTAAAGAACTACCACTGGACTTGTGGGCTTAAAAGGTATGGATTTGGCTCAAGTATTGTAAATAAAATTACAACGTATATACAATAATTTTTTAATGGTCCAAATTTATTTTCATATTTAACTTCGCCAAACCCAACATGAGATAAGAGGTGGGTTTTCAGTGAGCTCACACAAATCATCACTTCTTGGTGAGTTTCTGAATTTTTTTTTTTTTTTTTTTCTTTTTTGTTCTTTAAACCATGTAACAGTTAAATCACCATTTATCTTAAAAGTTTAAGCTGATAGAAAAATATGAATTTAATCATTTAATCAATACTTTAATATTCTCCTTCATATGTGAGCTCAAACTTTAATAGATAAGATACAACACGTGAAATATTTAATTGAAATGAGGGTAAATGATGGAGTTAGGATTTGAACTCATCATCTTTGGCTTTGATACCGTGAAGAAATAAATAATGAAATAAGAAAATAAATAAATAGCGAAATAAATAGAAAAATGAGACAAGAGATTTACATGGTTTGGCCTATAACATACGTCTACAGGATAAAGCCCAAATACTACATTATATATACTCTTATTTACTTAAATGATTTCACACAAAAGGCTCTATTTATAGAGCTTACATATTATTTGAATCCAATATAATTATAATTAGATTTGATTTGAATCAAATATAATTACAATTAAATCCATTAATTTAAGGGATTGAATCTCAACAAATTCATAACTTCAGGGTAATCTAATCTTCATCTTCTTCATCAAACCCTTAACTTCACGGTAATTCAAATATAGTATAATATCCACCTCAAAGTCATGGTGGAAGGATTTTGGAAGCTTGAGTATTAAAAGATTTTTTGTTTATTTTTTCTTGGAGATGGCAAGCAGTGGCGGAGGTTGAAAAGTTGATGCTAACCGGCGACAATGGCTGAAGTTGAGCCTTTAACAATAATAGGCCGAGAATCTTCATAACATGGCCAACTATGGGCCAAAATGAGAGTCAGCAAACTACTGAAATGAGATTAACTATAAGTCTCAAATGGGTTTGGATTTTAAATAATACCATAAAGGCCAAAATTAGTCCAACTATGGGCCAAGAAAAAAGCCAATAAAGAGTTGAAATAAGGTTAACTACGGGCCTTAAATGAGCATAAGTCTTTAAACAATACCATAAAGGTCAAGCTGAATTTCTAAACAATACTACAAAGGCCAAAGAAATTGAGCGGACAAAGGCAAAAATATTGGCAACTTGCCCTTTTTTTTTTTCTTTTCTTCAACCGAATTTTTTTTTCTCGGTTTTGTATTTTTTTTTCAACAGTCCTTCCTTTCGGTTTTTTTTTTTTTTCAAAGAATATCCTCACAGATTACAGTAAACTGGGATAAGGATTAACTTAATCCTGTAAGCAAACAGATCCAAGTATAACACCTAAATCAGGATTTCACATTCCCAACTAAAATAAGAATATCTGCACACTCGAATAGGGGTAAGAAAACAAATTCGTAACCAAACACCCTTCTTCTTCAAATTCTTCTCCCAATCTTGAAAAACTGAAGAAAATTTCCCAATCTCACGTCCTCCCTCTTTCAAAGTGGCCAATCTAGCATTTTCATGGTCCCACCTAAAAACAAAGATACAAAAGGTCGAAGGTGTGTAAAACAAGCAACAGACCAAATGTAATAGCCATCATTGATAGAACTGAGAAGTGCCGTAGACAATGCCAAAGCCTCCCTTGCAGACCCTGAAACTGGATCCACAGATTTTGACCTTTCTGGAGACATGGAGTGGTGGGCTTGCTGTGGGGATGAGGTCGACGGTGGCTTGGAGATGAACCGCCGCAGCACCAACGACTCAGGATCTGGGCTCTGATCGGTGGCCTCTGACCAAACAAGCCTACTAGCGTGCGATGGTGACGACTCAGAATCTGGCGTTGGACTCGGTGAGACGGAGAGACGGAGGCCTTCCTGCGCTCGGCGGCGAGGTGAGGAGGCTCGGCGCCGGGGCTTTGGCGGCTTGTGCATGAGAGAGAACAACAAATTCTTGGACAGAGGCGCTGGCCCTGGATAGCTGGCCAGGGCAGCCGGAAGTGGTGTTTCGACAGTGCCGAAGTCGTGCTCTCTGAACAGACGAGAGTTTTTTATTTTTATTTTTATTTTTCATAGATTGTTTTTTCATGAGAGGAGAAAAAAATTGGGATAGCCTCTAGATCTGGCAGTAATCTAAATCCCTAATTTTACGATAATCAAAATATATTCTAACATACTCTGACAGTGTTTGCTGGACACTTTTTTTTTTTTTTCTCTCAAAATCAATACAACTTTTAATATTTTATCGATCACTTTTTAACAATTTTTTTTTTAAAGTAAATTTCCTTTAGTCATTTTAATAGAAACCGTTAATCTGCCACGTCAAACCAATAAGAACGCAACACATGGCATTTTTAACAAAAAAAATTAAAAATATAAAATGATAAAAAAACTCATAAATTAAATTTAAAAAAATAAATAAGAAAATGAAAAATGGGGCTGCCGACAGCCCGCCCATTGGTGGTTAGGGATGGCAGCACGCCATCCCCTGCCACCTCTGGAGTGTCTCGTTGGCCACCCCAGCAGTGGGGATGACCCAAAGGCCACCCCTAGATCCGGCTAGGGGTGGCCTGCGAGCTACCTCCGCTCATGGGGGTGGCCACGAGCGTCATCTGGAGATTTGCAGTTGCTGCTGATTTGGTTTCTATATGGGTATCATGTGCATTATACACATTAACATGTAGTACTTTCTTTTATTTCAATTATCTTTTTGGGTGAGTTTTGTTAGATTGTGTTGATTGCTTACCCATTGACTACAAAAGGTCCTTAGAATTGTGAAGTGCTGATTATTCTGTTGTTAGTAGTTTGAATTGCAATTGATTTCTTACAATCGTAGTTGCTGTGTGCTTTATGAGAAACTGTAGGAAAAGGAAAGTCTGAGGTACTGGTTCTTTGTTGAGTTAGAGTGTGTTTTTGGCCTCTATCTTTGTATTTTGGCAGTGGCTGACATGCTGTGTTGCTGGGGTAGTTTGTTGTGTTTAGAGTTGTGGTTGTTAGGTTGATTTGTAAAGGTGTTCTAGCTGCTTGCTGGTGTGTGGTGGTTTTTCTGTGGTTATAAAATTTTCATTCATTAAAAAAAAAAAAAAAATCTTGTTTGTCCTTGGTGATGGCCTGCTGAGAACCTTGTTTAGAAACAATGTTTCATTTCAGCACTTTACTTTCATATCCGTGGTGAGGGCCTCCTTTTGCTTTATTAAACCAATGATTTTTTTTTACAAGAATGACTACATGGATATTACAAAATTGATAAGGAATGGACATCATAATTGCTTTGTAAATTTATGAAGTTGATCAAGGTAAAAATATAGTATAGCCAAACTAATATATGAGACTATTTCATATTGCAGGAGCTAATCTGAGAATTGGGGTTGATTTGCTGGAAATAAAATGGCTAGCTATGCTACGGTTGCAAGTCCAGTTTGCATTTGGAAAAGGATCCTCTCCATTTGTTTCCTTAGAATAAAATGAAGAAGGCTTTAATTATGATCAATACTCTTAATTAAGGTCTCCAATAATTGAAGACAAAAAAACATTTAATGCCTAAGACTTAAAAGACTAGTTGTTCCTCAAATTGTATGGTGAGTCATGAGTGGTTGTGTTCTAGTGAGTATTCCTAGTTCAAAACAAAAGGCAGTAAATCGATCTCGAAATCGTTCTTTGATTTACAAATCCAATTGCCATGACAAGATTTTCTGATTGTAGAAAATTTGTGAAATAGGGCTCCCACTTCCCGGACAGACAGATCCAATAAGGATATGGATGTGAGAGAGAGAACTTACCGGCCAAACTATGAATGTCATTCATTCATTGGAGTAGTGTTAGGCGTCTGTATGTGACGGATGCCTAGCGTTTGTTTTAATTGAAAAAAAAAATTAAAAATTAAAAAAATTACTATTTTTTATTAAAAAACAGGTTTAAACTTATTCAATCCTCATTTTATTTTTTTCTAAAGTTAAGACTTTTTGTTAAAAAAAATATTTTTATTATTTTTTAATGGGATACATATGATATATAATATTCCAGAAATACTTTTGAAGGACTTGTGGTCATCCACACGGTCGGTTATGAAGAAATAATTACTTGCTAATTGAAGTTCATACCGCTGTTGTAAATTATATAATTAAGCTTATTATATCTACGTACCTCTGCTTAATTAACAATAACAAATTAAAAATTCATGTAGTTAATTAAAGGAAAGAGTTAGGGATTAGTACAAGAGTTTAGAGGGATTCACATTCACAGATACTCGTTGTATATACATTAGTTAACCGCATTTATACATGATTTTTCATAAGCATGCATTTGTGGTTCTAGTGTCCATATTAGGTTCGTTTGGTAAAATGTTTTAGAGAATATTTATTGCCTTTTTTTTTGTTGTTGTAATGTGACATAAAAATAAAGCAATTTTGAGTGTTTTTAGTTTTATAAATATTTTGTATTTCAACTTTTTTTTTTTCTCTAAAAAGCAAAAAAACTATCCTAAAGAAATTACCAAACAAGCCCAACATTATTGGTGTGATTCTTTTAAACGTGGCATAAGGGACTTCTCAGGACTTGGTCCAACTATGTATACTGGAAATAATTGCGTTTACTTTGACTGAAAACATGTTCGGAGTATATTCGGATCTGGTACTTCTTTGGATTGATGAGTTCTTGTATGTATACTGGAAATAATTGCGTTTACTTTGACTGAAAACATGTTCTCACTATATTCGGATTTGTTACTTCTTGCTTGCCAAAGGATTTAAAACCAACAAAAAAACAAATTGCGTCACAGGATTTATGCATAACATCACCCAATTATAATCCTAATAGAATTCAATGGCTAATTATGAACTTAACACTAAACTTGATAAAGATTACAATGAGCTAGATTACCCAAACCCTACCCCTAACAACTTCTTGCTTATCAATGACTTGATAAGATTTTATTATAAAATATCTAACCCAAATTCTGATCTTGGTAGTTTTCCAACTAGACAGTAGCTTGGTCATCTGCTTGACTTGTTGTTGACTTGCGTATGAAATTGTACAACGTCTTGACAATCCAATAGAGTGGGCGAATTATCTGCGTCACACCAACAATCAGAACCACTCCAAGCCAAACATATATTAATCTTTCGTCGTCATACGAGAAAAGTTCAGACGACACTATAGCCACTGCTCGTATATAGGCAAGTGTCATGGTCACGACTGAGGTAGTCATGGCTAACGATAAAAACCATATAAAGAACTTGCTTCTAAGAAGAAATCCATTAATGACCAAAAGTACGACGCACACAGATGCAAAGAAAGAGGTGCTATTGAAAGATATGAATTGTTGGTACTCATATGAATAGTCATATGGATAGGAAGATATAGAGGAATATGGATTGGAATAAGCTAAAATTGCTGTGCCGGCTTGAAGTTTATAACTTTCACCATCCACGTTTGTACCGATTTTACTGTCTTGCCAAACGCCACCGGGTGGGTTGATCCCAGCTTGGAAAGCCATGCTTGCAATTACAGTGGCCACTACCATCAATGTGCCACGTGTTTCCTCGATCCAATTTCTATGGTTCTTCAAGTGTTTAACCAATGATGGACGAAGATACCCCCACCATGTCCTAAACCTTGATCGTGCTGGCTCTCTGGACTGTGCTGGTTGTGCTTCATCAGTACTACTATCCCTCATTGTCAATGATAGGGAAGAATTTAGATTCTTTGATCTTTCGACACCAGCTTCTATTAAAATGTTTTGGATTTCAAAACATTTAAAATCTCTTGGACAAACTTCTAAGACATCTAAAGCTGTGTGACCAATCTTGTTCATAGCGTTAACCTCTCTTTTTATTTCCGGTACTAAAAGTAAGTATTTTATGGCCTGCACAAACACAACCCCAAATAAATTTAATTCGACCATGCACATTCAATGAACTTTCTTGGGTTAGTTACAACTTTTTACATGATCTTTAGAAGAACTGCATCAAACGAAGGGATCTTTCTATTTTTGGTGGGCATATAGGAAAACATTGTGAATATTCTTCCATTTTCTTTAATTATTCTATGAATACAAACAAGCTTACAAAAAAGGGAAGGAAAAACAAGAAGTAGATGTCAAATAATTTCATAGACGTGGATAGTGTGGTCGAATAATTTCATAGATGCATGTCAAACATGTATTAAATTTCCCTTTATGCATGAGAGAGTAGCCATAGATATTGTTAACGCACCTTTATTTGCTTGAGCATCACAGCTAAGTGCAATATGGAGTTGCCATCGCGGCCTTTGGAGCTAATGAATAATTCTTCACAATTGGCCGATACCACTAACAATTTCAGAGCATCCAAATGATTATATCGAATACACAAGTGCAAAACACTGTCTCCATCCAGAGTCTCCAGGATGGACTTTGGTCGAACAATAATTAACTGTTCTATGATCTCTATTCGTCCTCTCTTTGCGGCTAAGTGGAGAGGAATTCTCCCATCTTGATCACGAACTAAGCAAACATCTGCATTTGCTTGCAACAATGTTTGTACAATCTCGGTGTGGCCCTCGGCTGAAGCCAAGTGAAGAGGGGTTTGTCCGAGCGAGTCCACCTCTTCTACAAGTTTAGGTTTCTTGCTGACAAGAGTTCTACAAAATTCAAGGTTGCCATACAAAGCTGCTATGTGTAAGGGGGTCTCACTGAAGGATGTCAATCTATCAAGGATGAGTGGATCCTTCTGGATCAATCTGTTCAAAGTGCTTACACACCCATTCAGTGAGGCTTCATAGAGTTGTGCAACCATTTTCTCTTCTTCATCATGCCTTCCATCCATCATAGAGAGTTTAAGCCTTCCCTAGTGAATATGACAATTGAGGAACCTCAGCAAGAAATTATAAACTGACTAGAGCTTGGTGCTTTGCATGTTAACTACCGTAAAAGGATTACCTTTTATAATAAACTTCAACAAAAAATTGGAAAAAGAGAAGAAACTTCAACAATAGATTATATACACTAAGATGGCCAAGTCAGCGTGACGGCCATAGAAACGGACAAGAAATTAACGTCTTATTAATTTCTCTCTTCCTCTTCTTAATTATCATAGAAACGGAGTCATGCATTCACACAAGTCCTTTAACAAGTTGTTAGGAGAATGACATGTAAATAGAAGATGTCATCAACTATACGTACATATGATCTAATATTCCAGAAATACTTTTGAAGGACTTGGTCGTCCACATGGCCAGTTATGAAGAAATAATTACTTACTAGTTAAAGTTCATACGTACCGCTGTAGTAAATTATATAATTAAGCTTATTATATCTACCTTTGCTTAAGAATAATAAATTAAAAATTGATGTATAGTTAAAACGAAAGAGTTAGGGATTAATTACTAGAAGATTTTAGAGGGATTCACATATACTCATTGTATATATATTAAATGCATTGAAGACTTTTTAATATATACACCGTTAAATACACTAATTAATTTTAAATTATAACCATAAAATTGATCCTATTCCATTTTATCAATTGGATTGATGAGTTAGTCATTTTGAAGAGTATTGCCAATGAATGTTACCGAGGAGAGTCCTTTTACAATCTGGTCGAACTATGCATGTATACCGGAAATAATTGAGTTTACTATGACTGAATAACATAAGAGCATATTCAGTTATTCGGAATAAATATTCCTTTCTTTGATTGCATATTATTTTTTAGAATAGATATTCTTCTACATACAGAGGAATAACACTATTCTTCTAAAAAAGCAAAGAATAGTCATTT
Source organism: Betula pendula (assembly GCA_900184695.1). Lineage (NCBI taxonomy): Eukaryota > Viridiplantae > Streptophyta > Magnoliopsida > Fagales > Betulaceae > Betula > Betula pendula. The sequence continues at coordinate 128,258 of FXXK01000781.1, read as the reverse complement.
ATGGAGGAATAGATTGCGTTTTCCAAGAAAAAAAAAACTCATTGTTTTTCAAACCCAAATTATTAAAAACAAAAAAAAACAAAAAAACTTACGGAATGAATTTAGTGGTACTCTTTTAATTGCAGAGATCTTTGGATTGATTCCAAGAAGGAGCTAGTTCAAAAACGAAGTCTCATCTGAGACGTACCAGATTGGTGCTGCGGCACTACCACGTTCTAAACGTCCTTTGTGGAGGATATTAATAATTCAATGACATAAATGAATTATGTTAGGTTGAATGGAATTAGGATTTTAGGAGAGGGGGAGACAAAATCAAAAACATAAAATTTTTGGCAGTAAAAATTAATTTTGGAAGATCTATTGCATAAAAATATCTCAATATTTTTTTTAAAAAAAAAAAAAAATCAAAATTTAATTTTATTATTAAATTTTAGGGTGACCCAAACTCTAAAGCTAGGAAGGTTCCGCCCCTGTATACCAGTAGCTTTCAGACTAGTCAATCCGGTAGCATGAACAATTTAATTTTGAAACAAGACCACAATGTGGTGGTTCACTTTTCTTTTTCTCATAATCAAGCTGACAAAGATGGACCCATAAAATGAAATTATTCTCAAGCCACTTGTTTGATTATCTGAGTCCAAACCCATAAGTGGACTATAAAAAATAAAATTAAAAAATATATATATTAGTCTGTGTTAAATTATCACTTATCTTAAAAGCTTTAACACTCTCCCTCACGTGTGGGTTCAAACTTCCTTTTAATAAGTGAGGTCCAACACGTGGAATATTTAATTGAAATGAGATGAAATAATGGAGTCAAGGTTTGAACTCAGAACTTTTGACTTTGATACCATGTTAAATTACCACTTATCTAAAAAATTTAAGCTGATAAAAAGAGATAAATTTAATCACTTAATCAATACTTTAACAGTCTCAAAGCTACCAGTGATTTTGTACATACCAAAAAAATAAGGTGTGCAATATTTTGTGCCTCGCATCCTTACATGTACGAACTATCTAATGGCCAAAGAGAGAATCTAGCACAAAATAATGTGTGCAAGCAAATGGTCAATTTGGCTGGCGTTCACATTGTCTATCGTTTTTAGTTGTATTGCAAAATTTAAAAATTTGGTGATAATATATTGTCAATTTTTAAATATTTGAGGTCAAATTAAAAAAATAGTCTTCTATGGTTAAATATATTTTTTCCTAGAATTTAATGTTATTGTAATTTGTATCTAATGGTGTAGATGCCATGTAATAAATATGTTGGCACGTCATTAAAAAAATTTAACGTTAGATGCAATAATATTAAATCCTAACCATTAAATTACTCATCTCCATTTTAATTACAGTAAAGAAGTAGTTTATATATATTTTGAATTTGCCTACAGAAGTCTCTTTTTCTTTTTCTTATTTTTTTACTTTTTTGAACAAAGTTGAAATTATATTGATAACCAATAATCAGACAGGGGCAAATTGCTCCCTGAGTACAATACCATAGATACAATTTGGGGTTTCTTCAACTCAAACCCTATCTATGACGTTCTTGATAGCCTCTCGGGCTAAAACATGAGCAGCTGAGTTCACATCTCTCTTATCATGATTAACCTGTCAAGACCTCAACTGACTCAGTCCCAATTTTCTTATTTTTTACTTAAACGCAGTTTTATTTATACATATTTCGCCTTAAAAAATTAGGCTTAGCCCTTATCAAAACAAAAAGTTCATCTTCATACACCCCAAGTACTCATATAAGAAAAGAAAGTTAAACAACTCAAAATTAAAATCCCAAATAGTTGGTGAATAGCCAAAAAAATGATACCATTTTACTCACCAGCACATTTGCTTGGCTATTACGGATATGCACAACTTTATTATAAATATTAAAAAAAAAAAAAAAAAAAAAAAAGAAGAGGAGATTGGCATATGGAATGCTGTCTATAGTCTAAAACACTGCTTCTTCACATCTACATTTCTCATTGCTGATTCAAAACAGTAATCAATGTCGATGACCACTTCTTGTCGTACTTTCTGCACAAACATTTCATTGGCAACAAAAATCAGCTCTAACCCCCCCCCCCCCCCCCCTCCACCTTCTTCTCTTTAAATAAAATCTTATTTATTTCTATATGCAATGAACAATTAATTTTTGAAATCGAGACCACAATGATGGTGGTTCAGTTTTCCTTTTACTCATAATCAAGCTGACAAAGGATGGACCCATTAAAATTGAAAATTATTCTTCAAGCCACTTGTTTGATTATCTAAGTCAAACCCACAAGTGGAACTATAAAAATTAAAATTAAAAAAATATATATATATTAGGTCTGGAAAAGCATACCTGTGATTTTGTTCAATACCAAAAAATTATAATAAGTAATTTTACATCCCAAAAAAGTGAGAAGAATTATTTTAAATAAAAATATTATATTTTATAATATTATTAATTTTTTTTTTTAAAAAAAAAGGCTTTAACTTAAACTTATCGTCTTAGGCCATTAAAATGTATTTTGTTGGCTGTCTGGTCGAGCTTATACGACTAGTATCATCGGAGCGAGTCGAGTATTTGTTACTGTATCATTTTTGAGCGGATTTTTTACACAAATAAGCGAAGTTTCTACAGTCAGCGAGTTTAAGTCTTGGTCGAATATATTTAACCGAACGGGTATCGGAGCTGGTTGTAAAATCGGAACTAATTTTTTTCATTACTATCTCTCATTCTACCCTATTTCACTCTCTTATGCACGCCGTCAGAAGCCTCTTGCCATGATACTGTCCTGGTAAATCGTATTATCAGTTGTCTGTTTCTCTCTCCCTCATTTTATAATTGATTTAATTATTAAATCATCTCTTCCATTACTAAGCTTTTATGACAAGTGAGACTGTTAAATCGTGTATGCAGGGTAGCAAGGTCATGAGCTTTCAAAACTCTGAGTCCATCATTACCATAATTTTAATTAAATAAATCAGGTTGGGGCGCTCATATATGTAAGAATGAGTTTGAACCTACATGTAAGAGTTTTAAAGTATCTGATTAATGATTTTATATTCCATATATTCCATAACTTAAACTTTTTAGTACATAGTGGTAATTTAATACTCCATTTATAAGTGACATGGGGCCTCGTCCATGTGCTTTTATTTATATGAGTGAACAGACGTATAGGCATTTTTTTTTTCTTTTGTAAGCTAGGTCAGTTGGATTGATGAGTTTAGGCATTTGGAAGAGTATTGCCATTTACCGTTCCATAGGAGACTCCTTTTCCCTTTGTCCACTATGTATACCGCAAATAATGTGTTCAATCCGTCTTTAAAAGGACTTGCCTAGGTCTTAAAGTCTTAACTGCACCCATGTGGTAGATTTTCAACCCTTGGATTGATTTTAAGAACACTTGAAATCGAATCAAGGGGTTGAAAATCTACAGCATGGGTGCTGTAAACCCAAGCCGGATCCAGCTCTACTGCCATGCCAGGAAATCGTCCTTTGATTTACAAAACCAATCGCCATGATGGTATGTTCAACAAAAGGTTGAATTGGGGTTTTTAAAACTCACTTTTTATTATTATTTAAATAATAAACTTACTAAAAAAAAATATATTTTTTCATAAAAAAAATTTACAATATTCTTTCTATTTTATATCATATCAATCATTTTTTATTACCATTCAAAACTCAAAAATCCCAAACCTTAACCCAACCCTTTACCAAACGAATTCAAAACTCAAAAACTCCAACATTCTTTCTACTTTACAAAATTTTGCCATCTGCAGTTGTTAGATATTTGTGATAGGGATTTAGATTTTCTGATTGCAAAAAATTTGTGAGATATGGCTCCCACTGCCCGGACAAACAAATCCAATAAGGATTGGAAGTTCAATACTTGTTGTGTACTGTGTACGTGTGTATGAGAGACAGAAAGAGGGAGAAAGAGAGAACATACAGGCCCAACTATGAATATCATTGGTTGCGTTAAATTCCATAATCTATTTTCTATCCAACAACTGAGAGCTTCAAAGAAGACAATTTTACAATTGATTGCGTTAATTATAAGATGGGAACAGGCATTGCATTCCCTAGAAATAAAAAATTTCTTAGCTCTTTAGAGCTCTTCCAAAGTTAATAAAAAAAAGTTTAATATGTACACATATGGTGTTATGCTAAAACTTAATCCAGTGAAAGGCCGTCCAATCAATGTATGCACCGATATGTAGAAAGAAGTAGTCTCAACTTATAATTAACAAAAATAACATCAAGAATAATCCCTGAGGCTGCTTCTACAATTGGTGCCTAGTCTATACGCCCAATGTCATCCACTAATGCTTAATTGTAGATAGCTGGGACACATGAACCAATTTCTTTGTAAAGATTATGGCCAATGATGACCTTCTTAATAGATCAATGTCTGATTCCCTAATACCATAACAACATTGCATTTCAACGCAAAAATACCAAAAATATCTCCACATAACATCAAACAAAATATCCAAATTTAAGGCAAAAGTCATCAACAAAAGCATGCCTAAATTCTTTAACATAACATTCTAATAGAACACATACTACAAGCTAAAATAGCATACAATAGCAAAACATAACAAGGCCAACCATTTTTCCTTCAAAGCTATTCATATTCCAAGCTGAACTACCTCACAATGACTAATTATGAACTTAGCAATAAACCTAAAGATAAAGATTACAATGAGATTACCCTAACCCTACCCCTTACAACTTCTTTCTTACCAACCGAAATTCTGATCATTACAATTTTCCTCTTAGACATTAGCCGGGTCTTCTCCTGGATCCCTTGTTGACTTGTGTCTGAAATTGCACAACTTCCTCACCATCCAACAGAGTGGGTGCATTATGAGAATCAAACCAACAATCACAAGCACTCCAATCCAAATTTCATATAATATTTTGACGAACGAGAGAAATCTAGTTATCATATGATACGGGTCACCAAACCCACTACCCCTATATAGGCAAGTATCATGGACACTACTGAGGTAGTCGTGGCTAACGTCAAAACCCATATGAAGAACTTGCTCGTAATAGGCAATCCACTAAGGACCAGAAGTACAATGCACATAGATGCAAAGAAAGATGTGGTATTAAAAGTTAAGATGGTTAGGTACCCATCTACATTGGCATAAGATAAAACTACTATGCCGAATTCACATATATTATCTTTCGTACAATTGAAACCATACTTGAAGTTGGAGTTGGTTGTATCTTGTTGGCAAACGCCACTTGGTGGGTTGATCCTAGCTTAGAAACCCATGGTTGCAATCACAGTGGCCACAACCATCAATGTGCCACGTGTTTCCTTGATCCAATTTCCCTGGTGCTTCAAGCGTTTAACTAATGACGAACGAACGCACCCCCATGACGAACAAATGCACCCCCACCATGTCCTAACCCTTGATCTTGATGTCTGGACAACTCTGGTTGTGCTTCATCAACACCAATACCACTCGGTGTTGATAGTAGAAAAGAATTTAGATATGCTGATCTTTTGACACTAGCTTTCTTTAAAATGTTTTGGATTTCAAAACATTTAAAATCTCTTGAACAGACCTTTAAGACATCTAAAGCTGCGTAACCAATCTTATTCATGGCATTAGCCTCTCTTTTTTATTTCTAGTACTGAAAGTAAGTATTTTATGGCCTACATTGAGGAAAAATTAGTTTATTTGAATAGGGAAGTAAAAAGTAGCTTAGTTCCCTACATTGAGAAAACAATCTAAGGGAAACTGCTGCTAGTACTCTTAGTTGGTGATGCGTGTGTGGAGAAAGTAATTTCTGCCCTAGAGATGTTTAAAAATGTATGAGCTCGATACCATTGCTCGAGATATAAGCGCAACCATTAAAGGACATTTGAGAATGTGGTAATCCATCGATATGTCAAGCTGAGTGCACCTTGGTTAATTAACGGACGGGCAGGTTTGCCGCCACAATCATTGCCTTGGTCACAAGGACTTATTACCAATGACTTATTACCAATGACCGATTTTACATTTTTTACATGTCACGCGCAACCCTAATATACAGGGCGTATTAGTGTATATGGGCCATATTATGAGAAATTTACTTACAAGCAAATATTTATGTGTTTTAAGTGTCTAAGAAGTGATAAATATGCTTTCACGAGATTTTAAAGAAGAAGAGTTTTAAAGATACCGTTTTAAAGAAAATGAATTTAACTCAACCGCTTTATGGTTGAGGATTTTCTTACTAAGCATTTCTCACTCACCCTTATTATGTTTTGTTTTTAGGCTTTGAGCATCATGGATTAGGAGGCCGGGATGGGTACTTAGGAGAGCCTTAGAGATCATCTCATGAAATTCATGTTTTATTTTAAATTAGTGTACTACCATATTATTTACATGTATGAATAATCTTTAGTGACTAGCTTTTTGATGTTATTTAGACCAAGCATTCCCACAATTACTAAATTTTTAATTTGACACTATTTTCCTAACATCCATTTAAGTCCGCATTAAGTTACTTGCTCTAGTAAACTTTATGCCTATAAGAGAACAAGTTGACAAATCTAGCCCTAACAGACTAGGGTGTTACAGGTTTTGCATAGAAATAAAAGTGTAAAAAAAAAAGTTGTTTATATGGGTTTTGAAGGAAATGTACAATTAATCGATCCCCTAATTAAGGGGACCAGGATCCTCTCCAGTTGAAACCAACTCGAGAGGATCCAAATGCTAATTAAGGGCAACAAAACTTAATGAAACAAATCACTGAGTTGTTGGAAATGATGTCTAACAAAGAGAGAAACCAATTTGGAGTCAAACTTGGAAAATTTTCTCACAATATTAGTTTATCATACTTATTTTAGGCATTAATCACGCTTACTCCAAAAGTATGTAATACCCCATGTAATAATAATAATAATAATAATAACAATAATAATAATAATAATAGTTTAACAATAAAAACCAATTTGAAAATAATATTTTTTCAATTCTTTCAAATTATTTAAATTTCTGTGAGCAACAAACAATCAATGGATATAACTGGAACATTTGTTGGTTGCCCTAACCAATGTACTTCTATCCTTACCACGAATTGATCGATGAAAAGTACATGAACGTTTGTTGTGTGTCATGTAGCACAGTTCACACCATCCACGTGTCTGACTCACTACAGGCCAGGTGTCAGATAGTACCACGAACGTTTGGCCCAATCTACGAACGTTCCCTTGAAACCTTAAGACTACTATCAAAAAGTACCCTTAGATCGATCCTAACTGCCTTAGAAGCATGTTTCAGGGTTTCTAATATGGGATTTAGGTTTCTAAGTGTGTTTGTAGAATTGTGATTAGTGTTTGGCTAATTGTAGGTTGGTTTACAATGCAAGAGATTAGGATGTCTGAGGAATCATCCGAGTGGTCGGGGTAAGTGAATACTTATGGAACTGAGAAAAAAAAAAAAACATTTTGAGCATACTATATTGATATAAACTATCAAAACTTTTTTTTCACATTTTCTATTAATATGTCGTGAGCCTACAGATTTTCAGAGTACTGTTTAATGTTCCTTTTGCAAACTATTTTTTAAGATTATTATTGAGATTGCTTTAAGTTATTGATATTTGAGAAGAATGAGAATTTATGTTGTTAAATGAATAATACTTGCATCGTATGACATGACCATGGGTTGTGGGCTACGATTATATGAGCTTAACCCTATGGTCAAGTTTGTCTTATCTTTTTGCCATTAGATCCAATAGGCCAACTGAGTAACTAGTGCAGCCATGTATGCGTGGTAGTCACGATCATACTACATTCTTAACAGAGGTTCTTTGGAGAAGGCACAAGCAGGAATGAGTTAATGGCCCGAATAGACCATATAGAGGAAAGTTATGACAAAAAAGTATATTATATGCATGTTATTACATTCCCATGTTTATGATTTCAACTACTGAAAACTATTGTCGTTAAGATTATGTTTTATTATTTTTTCTTAAACTTTATCCATTTTTATTAGCATAATGGTAGAGACAACATATATTTTTAAAATGTGTTGTGGAATGCCTGACGTTCAAAAAGTTCTTATTCACTTAATATTTTCGTTGCATTAAAAGTTGGGCTCACAACATGGGCTCACCGTGTGTTTCGTTGGGAAGGAAGCGGTTCTCAATTTGGTCTTTTTCAGAAGCCGATCTACTTGTCTCGGTTCCTCCTGGCTTGCCACGCGCCCACTCATTGTCTTCCTCGGCTCTCAAGCATCCCGTCGATGGCCGCTACTCTCTCAACTGATGTTCACGCGCCGGTTTGTGGTTTTCATGTGCCTGCACGTGAAACTCAAACGTAGTCCAGCCACCAACCTTCCTCCGTCGGAGCTGCTGGTTTTGGGATTTTGTTGGTTTTTGTATATTTTAATCTACTGTTTTGTTGTTGTAACTTTATGTTTGGGCCTTTATCTCCCAACATTTTTGCTATTGTTGTTGTTGGAGTTCTCAGCCTCCGGATATTTTATGTTGGTTTTGATTGTAATGGGTTGGTGTCCTAGCTTCTTTGCGCCAACCTTCTTCAGTGCTGGTGTGTTACTTTTCAGCCAAAAGTTTCAGAAGATCTCCTTTCGGAATTTCTTGTGTTTATGGCAGCCCAGTGTGGCCACCTTAGTTCTCTTGATGGGCCGAGTCAATTTATTGACCCATTCCCGACGTTTGATTTGATTTGATGCACCGTTGTTTGGTTGTATCAGGGTTGTTATTTGGGCTCTCCACCCATTTTCGATCTTATTATGTTGTAATTCCTTTCCCTTTTCCCCCGGTTTGCTTAAAAAAAAAAAAAAAAAAAAAAACTATTTGCTGAGACACTACTCTCGATGCAAGGACTACCATATATTTAATACAGTTAATATGTCCAATCTTTTTTTTCTTTTTTCTGCTCAGTAACCATTCAGAATATCTGCTACACCACTTCGACCACCAACAGCCAACAGCAACAATTGATCCTGAAGTTCCAGGTCATGTGTCCGTAAATAATTCAGGCATAGTGGAAACCCATTAAGATATTAGAAAATACAAATGACTTTGCGTTGCTTCTATAAGAAATATTAAAAATATTTTGAGGAGAACAAAAAAAAAAATTCTGATCCCTCAACTAGTCATACCATTCTCGGGCCATTCATCTGCGTACAACTAGGGACGGAATCAGGATTTGTAGTGTGGAGGGAAAAACTTAAACAAATACATATAGTCTCTTCATATGTTGTTTTGATTAATTACACAATTAATTCATACATAAACTTTAAAAAATCAAATTATTTAATTTCTGCTTTAATTTCTGTCTTATCATCTCCTTATGAGAGAGAAAGAGAGAGAATCTATTGCAAAGAATAAGAATCACGGCTCAACTAGATGATGTAGTTTTGAGAGAAAAAGACAAATGAAATGTTGAATCAAAAAATTGGTATGGGTGATTTTGATGCCTTGACATGACATCGGAGAGCTTCAGAATTCCAAACCAAATTAGAGTTTCGCTATTTAAAAGCTAATTAGAGTCTTAAGTATGAGGGTATTTTTGGTCTTTTATGTTGAAATATGGGGCAAATTTGAAAGAAAAAACTTAGGAGGGACAAAATTATTATTTTGAATGGATAAATATATAAAAAGTATAAATTTTAGGAAAAAATTTAAAACTTTTGGGGGGACATTCGTCCCCTCACTTATAGCCGTGGGTCTGCCCCTGCATACATCCATTCCCCTAAGAAAGAAGATGCAATGGAGGACGCAATGAAATCCAGTCCTCCCAAAATTCTGAGCTGCTAACAAATAATTGATGTTAGCAACATTAGCTGACAAGATTCTCTATTCTTAATATTCGCCTGAAAGGATAAAAGCCAACTGCGACGTATAAACAAAATGACATAAATTTCCTCCAAATTAAGTTTGAAGAATTTTCTCCAATTCAATTTATAAAACTGTTATATCTCCTTTAAGTATGTGAGAAACACATAATTTTTTAATAAAACTATTAAAAAACCATCTTTTTCTGACATGCTAATAAAAAAATCACATGTTTCGCGAATAACACGTAATAGTTTTATAAATTACGTTGAAGAAAATTTATGTCCATTCGTTTATATGTTGTAGTTGGCTTTGAAAGAAAATTTTGTCCAAACGAAGAGGAAGTCAAAAAAGCATGGCCCATTCTATGGGTTATCATAAAGCAAATCTAGCAAATTCTTCTTTTTATATACAAGTTATTCAATCTTATCATAAGTGCAAAGGAATGCAATTCAAATACATAGAAAGCATAAAAGAAATATTCTAATTAAGGAAAAAAATACAAGTTAAAAAATCCCAAAAAACTAAAAAGAGAAGACTATTATAGACCGTCATCCGAGCATAAAAAAATTTGAACATGATTGCTTTTAATTATATCACCATCTCTCACTTTGAAACTCTTCGCACTCCAACCCACAAAGTATAACTAACTAACTGATGATTCTTATGCATCTCTTTCTTGAAAGAGGGATGCATTGACTTGAAAATCAAGAATTATATCTTACGTTTCCACTTATTCTGCACATTTTTTAACACCAAAAGAATAGCAGAATTAGATACCAACATTCAAGATACGAAGATTATGTTTGGCACGCGAAAATGTCATTTCTTTGAAATATAGTGTTATGACACTTTCTCTTCATTTTTTGGCTAACGGCCAACTGAGAAATTTTATTATTAATATTTTTGGCTTAGGGAAATTGTATTATTATTATTATTTTTTTTCCCTTTCTGGTCTCATTCATCTCACCTGCTTTCGAATTCGTATGACAAGATTTCATGTAAATAATGCTAGACCCACATTTGTAGCGTTTGTTTAATGGCTACCTAGATACAGTAAATGGTGAATACTTGTTATATATCTATTTTATTGGCCGTGTGGCTTATCTCTCTCTCTCTCTCTCTCTCTCTCTCTCNCATCTGCGGACTGCGTGGTATGGGAGAGAAGTTATATATATATATATATATTATGAGCTTATCACTTCGTAATTTGATTGTAGATATCTGGTAATATCATTTTTCTCTTGCAAGTTGTCAAAAGTTTGAATTGGTGACTGTGAGTTATGACTGGGTTCCAATAAGTGCCCTGCAGTCTTTCCAAAAAAATTCTCATGCGTGTACATGTTACCAACATCACACTAGCTCAACTTCAATTTCATTTATTTTTTTCCACAAACTCATCCATATAGTCTGTCCCCAGCAATTAGTGAAAATTAAGGACCATTCAAATTGGACAAATCGAGCCAAGTTGATTTTCAAGTCTTCCCTGAAGTTTTAGTCAAATCCTTTCACTCTCAACAATTAAAGTTTGTTTTACAAAAGATCATGTTCGCTCTCAAGCATTAAAGTTTGTTTGACAAGTTGATTAACACTACAAAAAATGCACCTTGTTCCAGGCGTTTAAGATGCTGGCGTTTGTTATAAATGCCAGCTTAAAAAAAACTGTTGGCGTATCGACAAAAACGTGGTTAAAAAAACCAAATTCCCTGGCGCATACAAAAAATGCCAGGACAGGCGCCAGGAAATAAACCATACTTTCCTNCCAGCTTAAAAAAACTGTTGGCGTATCGACAAAAACGTGGTTAAAAAAACCAAATTCCCTGGCGCATACAAAAATGCCAGGACAGGCGCCAGGAAATAAACCATACTTTCCTGGCGCATAAGTAAACGCCAGGAAAGTATGGCTAATGTTCTGGCGTATGTGCCATACGCCAGGAAAGCAATCTTGAATTGTCCTGGCGCAGTGCCTTGCTCCAGGACAATTCAATAATTCAGAGTATATATGGTGCGGCCAATTCAATATTTCCTGGCGTTAAGAGTTTATGGCGTGCTATCTATTATTTTAATTCAAGCAGGACAATTCAATTTTCCTGGCGTTAGAGTTTATGGCGTGGCCGGCCATACATATGTCTAGCTTCTTTTTTTTTTTCTTTTTTTTATATTCAAAGTAGGGGAACAGGGAAGAGGTATGTCTAGCTATTTTAATTCAAGCTGGCTTGTCTTATTTCTAAGATCCTTGAAATACAATTACAAAAAGATTCAATAAGTCATAGGTCCTTGCTTTACAAAAAAATAAAATAAAAAATTAAAGTTTTTCCCTGTTTTTCAAGAGAGATATCATTTGAAGTGTTCCAATTTTCTGGTATGCCCCACTCCTTGCATAGACAATTTAAATTGTTGACTCTAATAAGTTTGCTTTCTAATGTAATTGTTGAATCATCTTGTTCATGTTATTATTATTTTTTCTAAGCTTTTATTATTTTTATTTTAAGACTAGCTCTTTATTTTTAAGTATTGTTACTTTTAAAAAATCAGTAAGTGTATAAGTTTATATTAAAGCTTTTTTAATTATCATTTGATTTATTTAAAAGGTTATAGTGCTTTCTTTTTATAAGCTTTCTTTAAAAAATTTATAAGTGCGGAAAATTACTAGCGTGTTGTGTGTACAGCAGGAATTTTCAAGAACATTATCAATCTGTCAAAAAATTCGTCCCTCTTTAGAGCTTGTTTGGATAGGGCCTTTTTTAACTCAACTTTGTTTTTATTTTATTTTATTTTTTTTCTTTCTCAAAATCATGTTTGGAAACCAGTTGGGTCCAATTCAACTCCAAACGGACTAAGTTAAACCCTATTGAATGACCCGTTTTGACAAATCAAACCCAATTGCTTAAAACAATTCTCTGAAATGCTAGACACATTAAATGCAAGTTAGAAAAATGTGTCATAGTTGAACATAGTGGAGAAGGATTCACTTAATTTCAAATGAAATAAAAAGGATCGAGCCGATCCCTTAATTTTGGAGGGGCAAAGTTGTCATTCCAATTTTGCCCCTCTTGTATAAGGGACCGGCTCCTCTCCATATCATTTGAAATTGAAGGGATCCGTTTCCGAACATATATAGTCAACATTTTCCCAAGCACACCAAGAGATCAGACTTTTCATCAGAAGATTTTGAATGTGGTGAATTTCAATTTTGTGATAAATTGAACTTTATGGATTTTGTATTATCTATCCATGTGTATTAGTTTGATCAATAAATATCATTCCCTCTCCACAAGGGATTATTGTTATTTTTCACAATATTAAGAGATTTGAACATGTCATATGGATCAAGATAGTCTATTGGGGTGCTTAATACTCAAATTAGCCAAGTCATTGACCAATTGTGACTTCTCAAAGTACACTTTGCATACATGTCATGTATGCATCAGTTTGATCGATAGTGATCAGATCGAAGGATGGATTGAACGTCCGATCAATCCTAGTGCATTAGTTCGATCGAACCTAGTGCATTTGCCCGATCGATCATGATGCTATCAAATGATCAATCAAACATATGATGGATCGAACTTTTTGAATTTTGTATTATACTATTATTGATCAGATACAATCAAACGATCAATTGAAATTTATAGATTTTGAGAAGAACAAGATCAAACTCTACAATATTGAACTATTTGGTCGCCTCCATTGACACAAGGGTACAAGCAGGGTTGTATTTCTTGGGATCCGAATGACCCATATGGACAGGCATTTGGCAAAGAACGGCCTGGGCGTGTACGTGGAGTGGGGGTTGGGTGTAAGTCTGGGTCGATGGCCTCATTGACATCATCATCCATGCCACAAGTCTGCTGTAATGATCCAGAACATGCTGAAGTATCTGATTTTATAAAGGAATTTAAAATATTTAAAACTTTGTTTGCAAATTCCCACGCATCGCAGGTAAATTCACAACATTGCCTTTAGCATATATAATGAATATCTTTTTTATATTATAATCACAATATATGGTGTATGCAGATGGGCAATGTGCCAAATTTTAACAATGATTATACACCTGTTCTCCCTGATTGTGTTATCAATGCAAATCGTGAAAATAATGAAGATCATTGTGAGGAGGAGGCTAATGCTTAGGTATGATTTTTCTTTTTACAATATTTTACACGAATTAGTAGAGGAAAATGATGAAAAACTATTGAAATGTTTAGATTAGTAGAGGCATGATTAGGTATAAATCCAAAAGACATAGGTCATAGTGGTGGTTTTAGTATGAGTAAATATGTAAATGCTAGTTTCTTGAAGATTGTTGGGTTTGAGCTTAATTTTAACCTAATGGTATAATATGATTGTCTTCATGTAGGCAAACAGTGAAATTAAGTGAAGATATTTGTGGGAATAGCAAATGCTTGGTATTTGCGAAGAATTTCGGGGAAATGGCGCTAATTCTTTTTATATTATTATAAACC